>WAAB01000557.1:0-46895 GCA_013389865.1 Piaya cayana
GGAGGAGGCGTGGGGATCGTTGAGGCGGGGCCGGGGCGGGCTGAAAACAGGCTGCTGCTGGTTTGGGTGCTCGCAGTGCCAGCAGCGCCGGAGCCGCCAGCGCGGGGGGCAGCGAGGAGCGCAGAGCCCGTCCCTCCGGCCACCGCAGAGAGAGGTACCGGGGGGCTCAGGAGGGGCCGGGGGATGCTCATAGGGGACCAGGGGACACGAGGGACCGGCCCGACCCTGCCCCCGAGCCGCAGCGTCAGCCTGGAGCTGGGGGTGAGCGCGGAGCGGGGACAGAGGGATGCGGCGGCTTTGGGGGTGAGGGTGTAAACCCCCAGTCACCCTCATCCTCAGCCCCAGAGAAAACAAGGATCAAGTGGAGGAGTTGCGTTTGAGATGCTGAGGGTTTAAATTCCCCAGCACCCTCATCCTCAGCCCCAAAGGACGCAAAGATCAAGTGGGATAGCTGCATTTCAGGTGCTGAGGGTATAACCCCCCCCCCCCCCCGTGACCCTCAGCCCTCAGCCCCAAAGAAAGCAAGGATCAGGTGGAGTAGCTGCATTTCAGGGGATGAGGGTATAAATTCCCACGTGACCCTCATCCCTCAGCTCTAACGAAAGCCAGGAACAAGTGGAGCAGCAGCATTTCAGATGCTGAGGGTTTAAATTCCCCAGCACCCTCAGCCCCAAAGAAAGCAAGGACAAAGCGGAGCAGCTGCATTTCAGGGCTGAGGGTTTAAATCCCCCCCCCCCCAGTGACCCTTATCCTCAAGGAAAGCAAGGATCAAGTGGAGCAGCTGCATTTCAGGTGCTGAGGCTTTAAATCCCCCGTGACCCTCATCTCCAAAGAAAGCAAGGATCAAGTGGAGTTGTTGCATTTCAGGGGCTGAGGGTATAAATCCCCCGTCGCCCTCATCCCTCAGCCGCAAAGAAAGTCAGGACCAAGTGGAGCAGCTGCATCTCAGGGGCTGAGTGTTTAAATCCCCCTTGTGACCCTCATCCCCGAGCAAATCCAGCAGAGAGCGGGGGGCTGCAGAGGGTTTCATTCCAACTTTGGTTTTGGGGAGAGGTGGGGAAGGACCCTCACCCCATCAATATATGCTGTGGATTTGGGGTAGAACACCAGGTTTTGGGGTTGTTTTTCCCCTTCGCTGTGTTGATGTCAGTGTTATCGGAGCTTATGATGCTGTCACATTGGGGTTTTGGGGTGGTTTAGGGTTTTCTCTCCCCTCTGTGTGTTTATGTCGGGGTTCTCGCCTGCACGCGCTGTGTGTCCATGTGCGTCTCTGCTTTTTCCCCCTCAACATTTCAGGCGATGACATGAAGAATAAAGGTTAAGTGGGAAAGTCACCATAACCTGACACGTGAGGTGGAATGTGAATTACGAGCTGTGAAGACTCTCAGTTCCTCTGCCTGCTGGTATTTCTTGTTTACACAAAGCTGTTAACGTAACTCGGGGCTTTGACACTTCATAGCCGTCTCCTGTTTTCAGGCAAATCCGTTGACTTTCATGGAATTGCTCTGGCTTTTAAATCGCTGTGGCGGATGAGGGATTAGTCCTGGATGCGCAGTAGCAAAATGCACAAAGCCAATTGTCAGTTACCCGAGCCTGACCTGAAAACAAAGCTTTTTAGCAAGTTATACCCTCGGCCCCTGAAACGCAGCTGCTCTGCTTGGTCATTGCTTTCTGATCACCCTTAAAAATCCTTTGCGTGGTGTCTGGCTTCGCTGTCTCAAATCCAGCTGTAATTGCCCTGATATAGTAATGTAAACACTAGCTTTATGTAAAAGTGAAACCATATGTATCGGCTAACGCACGTCCACTCCATGATGCTGCACAAATAGAGTCGAGCCCAGAGCTCTGTCCTCAGCTCACCCTGTTGATCCACTTTTCCCTTAGCCTGTATAACACAGTCCCGTTCCCGGAGTCGCCAGACAGGTTTAGCAGAGGACAAGAAATCAGCCTTTCTGCACGTTGTGCAAGAATGCTTTATGTTTTCAGTCTTCTACAAATGTTGTTTTATTGAATTACTGATAACATTCTGCTTCCCTAGGTCCTTTTCCCTTTCCAGATTGTTAGCCCAGCACTTACTAATCATTCATGGCAGTGCTGTGGAACAGATGTACAGTGTTTTTCAGCAGGAAGGTCGGCAGTTTCAGCTGCCTTTGCCTCTAAAAAAGACAGTGCTGCCTTTCCCTTGTAGTCTCGTTGTGGAGGGGGGAGCCAGACTAGGAAACGTATTTGGATGATAACTGAGCTGGCAAACCCCCAGTGGTCTTAGGTCTGACTCAGTGCCTGAATCCAAAACAACACGTAGTGTTCAAATGCTTACCTGGGCATCTTCGGGTTTAGAGGAGCATCTAGCTGGTAACCTGTGTGTGGAAAGAGGTGCGGAGGTCTGGTTCTTTTAAGTCTTGAAGCGCCAGCTGATGTTGGGTGCTGTGGTTACTTATCCTCGATCCTTTGGCTTGGCAGAGCAGAGCTGCACCCTTTTGTACGATGCTGTCTTGAAATGGGCTGGAAAACCACAAACACCATGCATGTATTCTGGGAGCCCCTGTCCTCATCTCTGCTGTTCCTCAAAGCACTCTTGGAGAGCCCTCTCTGGTTTTCACTTGAAGGGTGTTCTCTCTCCCTTGTCTTTTCGGTGAAAATGTGTCTGAGTGCTGTCACAAGTTAACTGCGATGTCTCTGAAATACAGTCTTTTCCTGGCTTGGGGGAATTTCAGTAGATGTGGTGAGGATGGAGAGGTTGAGATAGAGTTTGGGAAGTGCTGTGAAATCATAGAATGGTTTGGGTTGGAAGGGACCTTAAAGTTCATGCAGTTCCGACACCTCTGCAGTGGGCAGGGACACCTCCCACTGGATCAAGTTGTTCAAAGCCTCATCCAACCTGGCTTTGAACACCTCCAGGGATGGAGCATCCACGACTTCTCAGGGCAACCTGTGCCATTGCCTCCCCACCCTCACAGGAGTAAGTTTCTTCCCAAGATCTCATCTCAATCTCCCCTCTTTCAGCTTAAAACTGTTCCACCTCATCTTATCCCTGTGCTCCCTGACAAAGAGCCCCTCCCCAGCTTTCCTTTAGCCCTCTTTAAGTCCTGGAAGACTGCTATAAGGTCTCTTTGGAGCTTTGTCTTCTCCAGGCTGAGCAAGCCCAACTCTTTCAGCCTGTCCTTGTATGGGAGGGGTTCCAGCCCTCAGATCACTGGAATGTTCCTCACAAGGAGAAGGACACCTATGGTTTATGGGCTCCCTACAAGACCCTGTGGTGTAAAAGTTGTGGCGGTGCTCTTCTGCTGATCTCCACCTTAGCCAAGTAGACTGATTTGGTATTTTCACACTCCTCCATCTGCAAAGGGTAGTGGACTCCTGTCCATTGCTGCCTTGGAATCTGGGAGGGATGTTCCTGCCTGTAGTGAGTTCCTGCAGGCTGCTCCAGGAGTGCAGCTGCCTGTCCTCTCAACCCCAGTTATATCACTTCATGTTTCCTGTGACTGTCATCCCGCAGAAAAGTAATCCCGTCTGACGAAATCCAAGATTCCTCAACTCATTTCCTGCTGGCCCAAATGAGGTTCTCAGGAGAAAGACGATGCCAACTTCTGAAGTATGTGGGTTTACTTACTCTGTATGGTTGGGTTATATAAAGAAAGAAATAGAGGTTATTTTCTCTGTGTCTGTATATTACAATACAGCCTGTTGTATTTCACAAATCAAACTGCTGTCTCCTTGCTCTCAGTAGCTGTAATTAACAGACCAGAAAATGGAAAAATGTGGAAATATCCTTTCCCGTGGCCACAAACGTTAGTCCTCTCCAAGAGTTAATGAAGACAAGTCTATGGAAATTAAATAACTGGGTGGTTTTTAGCTCTGTTGGGGAGGTAAAATGTTGTGTCAGAGTGGTAAACAGTAAATTGATGAGGTATAAAGGTTACCTCTTGGAAATGAAATGGGTGGAGGATGGATTTGAACTTTTCTTACTCAACAGAGCATTTAAACCATCTGGCTTAAGGATCTGTCCTGCTCTGCACGGCTGCAAAAATTGATGTCTAGCACAGCTGCAATGTGGGAGAGAGGCAGTAACCCCCCCATAGCTGGTGAGCAAGGTGCTCTCTCCTGGCTGGTGTGAGCCGGGCTTCAAATCCTCTTGCACACCAAGTGTGCTGGCAGGTCTGGGACAAGAGGATGGAAGCATGACCATAAAAACCCAAATGGAACCAATTCCTTGTGTTTTGGGCTCCTAAGAAGTGTACAGTTTAACAAATGACATCACAAAATGTGGTGGTGTTCCCCATCTGCGTATTCCCGTTGAAGAAACGTGAAAATTGTCAGCTGCTTGGATGATGTGTCCCGTTTTTCTCAGCTTTTGTTGATGTGTTGGTTTGCTGTGTCTCTCTATCCTATGCTACGCGTTGAGAGTGCGTGGGTGTGTGCGTGGTAATGCCACTTGAGTTCTTAGTAGTGAAAATTGGTTACAAGTCTTTGGTTTTCTTTTTAAATCTAATGTTTCTGTGGTTTCTTTTTATTTTAAGAAAAGAGTCCAGAAACACTGCGGGTGGGAATGCGAACTCCTTGGAAAATAAACTTCTCCAGTTAGCATGATGTGCGTGGTGGCACCTCGAGAGCACGTTGATGTGGTGCAGCGGTTTCACGTGGTGTGTGGTTCTGCTCTGGAGTGTGGCTTTGTTAGAACCTGAGTTTGAGGTCCTGTGTTTGCGTCTGTGAACATATTTTGGGCAGACTGTGGGGTTCAAATCCCCCTTGTACCTTCTGAGAGTCTGCTGCAACCTTCTTGGGGTTGTACTTAGAATCATAGAATCATAGAATCACCAGGTTGGAAGAGACCCATCGGATCATCAAGTCCAACCATTCCTATCAAACACTAAACCATGTCCCTCAGGACCTCGTCCACCCGTCCCTTAAACACCTCCAGGGAAGGTGAATCAACAACCTCCCTGGGCAGCCTCTGCCAGTGCCCAGTGACCCTTTCCGTAAAAAACTTCCTCCTAATCTCTAGCCTAAATCTCCCCTGGTGGAGCTTGAGACCATTCCCTCTTGTCCTGTCCCCTGTCACATGGGAGAAGAGGCCAGCTCCCTCCTCTCCACAACCTCCTTTCAGGTAGTTGTAGAGAGCAATGAGGTCTCCTCTCAGCCTCCTCTTCTCCAGGCTAAACACCCCCAGTTCTCTCAGCCATTCCTCATAAGGCCTGTTCTCCAGCCCCTTCACCAGCTTTGTTGCTCTTCTCTGGACTCGCTCCAGAGCCTCAACATCCTTCTTGTGCGGAGGGCCGAGAACTGCACACAGGATTCAAGGAGCGGTCTCACCAGTGCCGAGTACAGAGGGAGAAGAACCTCCCTGGCCCTGCTGGTCACACCATTTCTGATACAAGCCAAGATGCCATTGGCCTTCTTGGCCACCTGGGCACACTGCTACTTGATGCATGCGACTGTCTTTTCTTCCGTAGGATGTGGTCAGTTGGTATTGCAGAGGCGTTGCTCTTCAGCTCTGCTGAGCGTGTGCTCTTTATGGAGTTTATGGCTCTGTCCTTCAGGTTGACCTGACCAGAGAGCATCCATCATGTCACATCGCGGCAGCGGGTTCTTTATTCATCATATGGGAAGAAAAGGCTTTGGGTACCAGAGCCAGCACCCTTGGGGGACCGTGGGGTAGCAATGGGGCTGTGGGCTGGACGAATAGTGGAGGTGATAGAGGTTGAATTGGATGATCTTTAATGTCCTTTCCAACTCAAACCATTCTACAATTCAGTCAATCCAGGCTGTGAAAAATGCAGCTTGGGGTTTTATACCAACCTTCTTGCAGGCGGAACCTGACAGCAGTGTGACCTTTGTTCTGGGAGATGCACTGTAGGTATTGGTGACCTTTTGCTCTGCAGACCTTTAAATGCAGTGGATTTGTCAAAAGCCCTGCTTCTTCGGTGAATTTTAAACACATCCTTGGTTTTAAGTGCATTTTTGTGGCCACTGGAGTTTTTGTTTTGTGGCACCTCGGGGCCAGGGATGCAAAGTTGTAAGGATGCCTGGAGCAGGGAGGGTTTTCCTGGGCTGCTCTGAAGGCAGCGAGATAAGCTCATCAGCAGGGATGTAATGCAGGAGGCATCACAAAGCCCCTCCCCGCTCTTCATGCTGGAGTTTGATCCCTGGGCTGTTTCAGGGTGGTTCTCTGCCACCAAGCCATTCTTGAAGGTTTTCTGCAAGTCTTGGTAAAACAAGACGACTATTGTTAGTGCTGTTGGATAACAAAAAAATGAGGGCGGCTGGGAGCTTGCTGGTTCTGAAGGAAAAAGATTTTGCAGCCCTTGCGTAGTGATTTACACAGAGCTGTGGTTGTCACACTTTCCTTCTTCAGAGCCGTATTCCACATTATCCTCTGAGACCACAGTTATCTCATTTCTGAGAGTAGGAGGATGGAGGGAGAGAGCTGGACCAGGAATGTTCTCAGCTGTGGGGAACCCAGAGACCTGAACTGGTGTAAATAAGGACGATACCAGCCTGTGGGGTATCTTTGGTTTTGATCACTTGCATTTCTTTTATCTAATAGGTCTTTAAAGGGCTACAGAATCTTGGTGATGGCTTGAAAATGGCATTAAAATCCATTTTTTTTGTACCTATTGAATTCAAAGGCAGGAACTACCTTTTAAGAAATAAGAAAATATTTGTTTTCCTGAATGACGAAGTCGAGAACTCAATGGAGGCAGATAATTTCTGACAAATGAATAGTTATTTATGCTTTTCTTTATCATTTATTATTCTGCACAGTGCCAGAATTTTCCTGAGCATGTCCTCTAGATTTAGCTGAGTGGCATTTAACAGTGTAGGTTGCTGGCATGCTTGGAATGACTGAAATATTGGCCGGGATATGATGATGTTTGCACACTCTGAGATGGGGGGGAAGTGCTTTGGTTGGAACCATTTCTGTTGTGAAATACCTCCTCAAGCTACTTTCTAGCTAAAAGTATCTGGAAAATACCTTCTGCTAAGCTAAGCAGGTAGTTCTGGCTTATCCCTGAGCTGGGAATTGCATTGGAAAGGAGCAGTTACTTTTCCTTTCGGAGAGTTCTGTTCAGTTTAATTCATTTTACAGGGCAGATGGGGAATGGAGAGATTGCACAGGTGTCATATTCAAATACGCTCACCTAATAGTTCCTCTGGGTGGACAGACATTTAGTCTGAAACAGAATCTAATGCTGTCCTGTCCCGTGGGCTTGCATGTTCCAGGATGTAGGTGTAACTGCTTGCTTTGATCTCCAGTCTTTTTCGAACAGGATTTTCTCTTTTTGGAATCAATCGCACTTGTGATCCCAGAGGAACCTGCCAGGAAGACGTGCATCATTAGCCTGTCTGGGAATCCTTTGGTTGAACTCCTGAAAATCACGGACCCTTTCAGAAAGCCTGGGAAGCCAGAGGGAGCGTTGTTTTGCAAGACACAGGCTTCAGCATTTAAACTGTATTAAGATATTTTCACTGTGCTGTCCTATCTCTGGCTGCTTGTTTCCTCTCTTGCATAACCCTCCTCCACCCCGGCCAGGGCATGGTCTTACGGGTGATTTATAGCAAGTTAAGGCACTACTTCTAGTGAAAGGGTGTACGTCCGGGTGTGACTGTGAGTGAGAGATCTTGATCAGGCAGCCCACACACTTTGCAGCTGATTATTGCGTATTTTTATAGGGTTATTTCTCAATTGGATGCAGTTCCTGCCCTGTCCCATGACTGCTGCTGTCAGTAGTAGGGAGAGAGCAGGACTGTCTGCCCCGAACTACCTCTGTCATCTCGCTCACTGCACGCTTTGAGGGACAGACATGATGGAGAGCTTGGAGATCAACTGTGTTTTAACAAGAGTGAGCTGGGAGGATTTGCAGGGAGCATGCAAGGAAGCAAAAACTCCTGAACTCCCTTTGCTGCTGAAGTCGGTAGCTCAAGCCCTAACCCTGAGATAAAGATTAGTACTTTGGAGCTCGCAGTTTACACTCTGCTGTTTGGATGGTCTGATCTCACAGAAGACTTACATTAATTAATGTTGGCAGAAGCATGGTGCTTCCAGTAACGTCGCAGACTAAATTAAATGCCCTGTTTATAGTCATGGGGAGCTCACACCATTGATCCAGTTATACAATTGCTTCTGGTGCCTCTATTTGGACTTTGAAGAGAACTTGACAAAGGGTTTTAGAGCCATTACCCATTTTGTCCCCCTGATTCCCTTGAGGTGGGATCCAGGACTGTGTGTTGGGATCCAGGAATGCGTGGTGGGATCCCTGCCCTGTGGAGCATTAGGAGAGGATCCCAAGTTTTGATGAGACTGCTGCATGAAGTCTGCTCTGCTCTCAAATAGCTGCCGTGGGCAAGCCTGTAGGAAGCACCAAAGGTTACAGCTCTTGGGGGTGACTAAGAGGTGAGCATTAACGAGGTGTTTCTGCATGAAGAGCTTATGCAGGTGGGAATTCTCATGCTGGGCTCCCAGCTGAGCAGGAGGACAGGCAGTGCTGGAGGGCAGATGGGAATCTGTAATGCTGAGCACACAATCTGTGAGCTTTTTTGTTCTTGGAAGCACAGACATTTTGCTCAGGGCTTCCCCAAAACATGAAAGGGATCCAATCCTGGAGATCTTACACATGAAAATATTGCACAGAGGAAAAGAAGAAAGGCCTAAAGAGAAGACACAGAGAGCTCCTCTGACTGCTGAGAGGGATGTGAAGGAGGCAAAATGGGAGAAAAAGTGCAGATGGACTCCTGTTAACAACCATTCCAGTGTTGAGGGGTGTGAGAGGGATGGATCCACTGGGGAGGCTGTGCTGGGAGGCTGCTGTTCACGTATCTCTTCTGTAGGACTGAGGTCCAGAGGAGGCTACAAAGATGATCAGAAGGCTGCAGCACCTCCCATACAAGGACAGGCTGGGAGAGTTGGGATTGTTCAGCCCTGAGAAGAGAAGGCTCCAAGGAGACATTATAGTGACCTTCCAGTAGCTGAAGGGGCTCCAAGAAAGCTGGGGAGGGACTATGTTTACAAAGGCTTGTGGTGATAGGACTAGGGGGGAAATGGCTGCAAATTGGAGAGGGGAAGATATAGACTAGACATAAGGAGGAAATTCCTCATGCTGAGGGTGGAGAGACCCTGGAACACGTTGCCCAGGGAAGTCGTGGATGTCCCATCCCTGAAGGTATTCAAGGCCAGGTTGGATGGGGCTTTGAGCAGCCTGGTCCGGTGGGAAGTGTCCCTGCCCATGGCAGAGGGTTGGAACTGGATGATCTTTAAGGTGCCTTCCAATTCAATCTGTTATGTGATTATATGGTTGTGTTATCTCTGCATCGCTTCTCCAGGGACAGAGGGCGAAGTTGCCCATTGGGAGTGTGCGACTGCTGCACACAGAATCTTGCAGCAGTTCTCTAATGTGTTATGGAGATGTTAGGGAAGTGTGTGTGCTGCTCTGTTGTCATATTTCTGTTTTAAGCAAAAAACAGTAGGGCCAGAAGGGACCTTTGTAAATAATCTGACCTCCTGCACCAGGACTGGGTCAGATCAATCTAAACTTTCCCAGCAGATGTTTGTCCAACACAGTTGTTTAAAAGCCTCCGGTAATGGACTTTCCTCGTCCTCCCTGGGTAATCCTTTAAAGTCTTTCATTGTTCTTAGCATTAGCAAGATTTTCCTAGCTTCTGGCTTGGATTTCTTGTCTTAGAGTTGAAAATTGCTGACCTCCTGCCCTTTTGTTACTGTACAGAGTGAGCTGTTCTGTCCTTTCTTTCAGCAGCCTTTGGGAATGCTTGGGTCATGACTTCCTTGAGCTATAAGGGCCCAAAACTTGCTCGTCCGGCACCTACCTTGAACTCAGCCGATAGATGTGGTTTTGTGACTCTTATTATTAGATTTTGGGGTATGATGGATGCATGATTTTTGTTTCCTGGCAGCAGCGGAGATGAGGTGTTTTGGCATGCAAGGTTTCATTATGGTTTTGTGGTTTTACCTGCTATAAAATCAGGGCACACACTCATCTTAAAAGATGTCCCTGTGGGAGGGTTGGACCAGATGACCTGTACACACCTCTTCCAACCCAAATCATTCTGTGATTCTATGGTTTTTCTCAAGTGACATCTTTTCCACAGGGACGTGTTATGGATCTCCACCAGCTATTCCAGAATAGTGCTTCTCTGGTGTAAGGTGAAAGTCCTTGCTAGCTGCCCTCCTTAAGGCTGTCCTGGTAACTAGCTGGATTGCAACCTGGGTAATTGTGCTCTCCTGATCCAGCCTCCCAGATGTGTTTAGGAGTCACCTTCCATTCTCTTTCCCTGCAGCGGTTACGCTCCCTGCATCTGATTTTGTGACTTGCTGTGAAGGGTACAGCCATTCATGCATTTCCAGAGATGATAAAATTTTTTCTGGGCAGGTTATTGAGAGGAGAAGTGGCACTCGAACATGAAACACTTCAGAAAATGCAACAGATAAACACTAGAAACGTGACTTTGGAAGGTAAACTGGGTAACTTGCTAGACAGCATTAAAGGAACAATTAGCCATTTGCTTGAGTGATTGCTGTTTGATGGTTGTAATTTTAGGAAAATGATTCCAAAGGGCTATGACAGGTTTCTGAGGGCTCCTTGTCCATCTGGGTGAAGTGAATTTGGGTCTTTATGCTTCCAGGTGGACAGATGTCCACTTTACTCAAAATACTACAGTTTGCATTCGTTGACCTTGATGTACACCATAGTTACATCAGTCCAGGGAGTGCAGGGGTAGAATGAGGGGTAATGGTTTTAAGCTGAAAGAGGGGAGATTGAGATGAGATTTTTAGGAAGAAATGTTTTGCTGTGAGTGTGGTGAGGCCCTGGCCCAGGTTACCCAGAGAGGTGGTGGCTGCCCCAACTCTGCAGGTGTTCAAGGCCAGGTTGAATGGAGCTTTGAGTAACCTGATCCAGCGGGAGGTGTCCCTGCCCATGACAGGGAGTTGGAACTGGATGAACTTTAAGGTCCCTTCCAACCCAAACCATTCTATGATGTTGTCAGCTTTAAGGGGATTTGTTTTACAGGATAATCAGAAGAAAGTGGCAGGTAAATTTGCACTGTATCTGAGTGCTTCACTTGATTTTTGGGGAAAAAAAGAAAAAGCTCAGCTGTCTGTGTTGTTGCAGGCATTTTCTCCAAATCAATTAACATCTCGTACACCTTACATTTTAGAAAGAGAGAGTGGGGTGTATGTATGGAAGGTATGTTCTTATACGGAGAGCCTTTGTCCTGAGACAGCTGAAGAAGGCTGATCTGGACAAGTCTGAAACGCCACTTGGCATCAACTCATATTTATTGTGGTGGGAAGCACAGGTAGGGAGGAGCAACCTTGATTTTGTTTGAGCTATCAGTATGTATCGTCTTTGAATTCCTCACACATTGCTTGCGGAGCTTTTGTGTGATAACTTGCAAGATGCGAGTTTCCAGTTTCTCTTGTTCTGTTCCAAATAACAACGAAAGCTCCAGTGTTTTCTTTCTTACTCTTTTTCTCCCTTCATTACAGATGCAGGGACCTTTAGTCGTGTGGAAGGTATTTTATTGACAGCTTTTGCGTCTGAAGCACTTGTTATCACTGAACAGGTGTAGAGTCCTGTGGTCTCCTTGACAAAATCCCTTGTTTAGTGTTTCTTCATAATGATTTCTTAGAACTGAAGAGTAATTTAGGTTGCATACAGCATCTGGAGCTCTCGTCTGACCTCCTTCTCCAAGCAGAGCCAGAATCAAAGGCAGTTTTCTTGTGAACTTTTCTGATCAGGTTTCGGTCCTTTTCCAGTCAAGCGTGGCCGGTTGATGGTTAGTGCTCTCATGTTGAGGAATACTTTCCTCTTGGCTGATCAGAATTTCCCTTGCTGCAAGTTATGCCCATAATTTCTTTTGTTCATTTTTGTTGAGAAGAGTCTAGCTCCATCTTCTCTAGAACGCCCCAGTTAAGTAGTTGAAGATAGGAATTGGATCCTCCACTTACTACCATTTCTTCTCCAAGTTAAGCAGCCCCAGCTCCCTAGGCAGTTGGTCCCCAGTTTGTGCTTACAGTGGGTATTTTTTGTTTCAGGTGGGGGACTTCATGTTTGTATTTCTCAACTTCATGAGGTTTCCTTCAGCCTGTTCCTCCAGCTGGCTGAATGGTTCTGCCCTCCAGTGGATCAACCACTCACCCCAGCATGGTGTGGTCTCTAAACTTGCTGAGGGAGCTCTCCAGCCCATCATCCAGGGCATTAATTAAGAAGTTGAACAGCATCAGCGTCACTACTAGCTGTTCGTTGAGGACAGGGCTGCTGGTTAAGACTTCAGCCTGTTTGCTGCATTACACTGGTGAGACCGCTCCTTGAATACTGTGTTCAGTTCTGGGCCCCTCATCACAAGAAGGATGTTGAGGCTCTGGAGCGAGTCCAGAGAAGAGCAGCAAGGCTGGTGAAGGGGCTGGAGAACAGGCCTTATGAGGAACGGCTGAGAGAGCTGGGGNTATGATTCTATTTTGAGCTTAATGATCCAGCCAAATTTTAATCACCTTGTGTTCCACTCAACCAACATATATTTCCCCATTTGTGGGGACAGATTAAGCATCTCTAGGTTGGTCACTCTTTAAAAGACTTGCTAACGAGTGAGTTGCTTCAAAACAGCAAAAGTGTGTTCAGACTGACCTGTGTGGGACTTTCCTATGGGGCAAGTGTGCTGGAAGAAGAGGGATGTGGAGTAAAGGCGCGTGGGATTAGAATTGGAGAATCATAGATTGTTTTGGCCTGGAAGGGACCTTAAAGACCATCCAGTTCCAGCCCCCTTGCCATGGGCCGGGACACCTCCCATTGGACCAGGCTGCTTATTCCCCCATCCAGCCTGACGGTGAACAGCTCCAGAGATGGGGCAGCCACGACTTCCCTGGGCAACCTGTGCAAGTGCCTCATCACCCTCACAGTCAAAAATTTCTTCCTAATATCTATAGAATCAGAATCATGGATTCTGTACAATCTACAGAACTTCTGAAAAGCACTTCCTAGTCTATTTTTCTGCATTGATAAACCCGTGGACTCTTGTTCTTCCCATCCATATTGATGGCTTGTTTTTAACAGAGATTAAATCAGGGTGTTAGACTGTGACGAGGTTATCTGTTAATTTTTCCAGCTGGGTTTAGGAAGAAGGAGGTTTCCTTAGGCTGTGACCTGCCTGCTTGCCTGGGCTGGTTTGTTCTTAGGAACGTGTCTGGCTTAAATGGATCCAGTTTAATCCCAAACCTGGTGTTTTTTAATTCTGTTTTTCTCCACAATGTTCCCACCAGTCTGCATTTATAAAAGATGCATTAGCTGCACAGCAGTGAGCAGCTAAGGGCAAAACTTTGCAAGGTTAGCTTGCTTTCCACAGATCATCTCTGCAGGCTGAGGTTTGCCTTTGTGCAGCTGTGGGATGTTGTTGAACGTCACAATTGTATCATGACCCTCTAAAATGCCAGAGCCATTTCTGGAATCCTGCTGTATAGGAGGGTGCTCCTCATTTTTGCGTTTGTACCTGTGACTTCTCTTTCTTAAGCGTTTCCTCTTGTTAATGTTGGACCAGTGTGTCCAGATCATTTGGGTATCTAAATCTGCACACCATAGTGCTTGAAAATCCCTCCCAGCTGAATCATGTGTTGAGTTTGTGGCTATACATTCCAGTCCATCATCCAAACTGGCAATGAAAATAATGCATAGCTCCTTTGTCTGGATGGACCCGCTGGAATTTCCAGTGCCCTCCCTGTTAGATAGCAAACGTTTGATAATTACGCTCTGAGAACTATGTTGTCAAGCAGCTGTTTTATGATGATTACATCTAATTTATGTTTTCTTAGCTGGATCTTACGGGAAGGTCATGTGGAACAGTGTCAGAGCCAATAAAGATTGCGTTTATGGATATCCTCATGGCTTCTGTACAGTCATACATTTTTTACCTGCTGCTACATAGATGCTTTTTTGTTCCATAGATTTTTGGAGATAGAAGGGACCTTAAAGGTTATGATATCTCCCCCTGTCCACACTGAAAGTTAAGATGTGCAAAAGCCGAGCCGGATTTACCAGGGCTTTTGTAATGGGACAGTTGCCATATGACAGTTCCAGGAGATCAAGAGGAAACAAATTTGATGTGTTTATGGGTCCCAAATAAAATTAAGCAATTACCTGAATCCAGTGTTCAGAGCAGCCTTTGAACGAATCCCAACCCGTTTTCTGCAAAGGCTGGAAAATTAAAGACCGTGTCTAATCTGTACCAGATATCAGCCACCGGTTATCAGTGCCTACGTGCTGTTACTCAGATCTCGTTACTGTCTAAGTGGATAACAGGCACTACACTTCACAACTACATAAGTATATTAAGCTTAATCTGCTTTGGAGCAGGGAGGGGAAGATGCGCTTGGTGACAAATGACACAACAAGCTGCACAGTGGAGCAGTGGTGTAAATAGGGTCTTGTGTCCCCATCACTTCAGTTCCAGGAAATTTCTGTGGCAGAGGCTGTGTGTGTCTGTGGCATTTACATGAATATTTGAGTCCCAGAGCAGAGAGTTGCCTCACTTTCAGACTTTGACTGTGTTAGCAAGGCAATTTCACTTTCAAAAACGTAGTTTTTCCAGTGGTTAAATCCGTTTCAGAGGTGTATTTTAATAAGAGAAGCAGGAGAAAAGATTAAAGGTGGTGAAGCATTGGAACAGATTACCCAAGAAAGTGGTGGACTCTCCATCCCTGGAGTTGTTCAAAAAACATATTCCCATGGCATTTGGGGACATGGTTTAGTGGGCAAGGTGGTGTTGGGATGACGGTTGATGATCTTGGAGGTCTTCAGTGGTTCTATGATAACTTCATTCCTAAGCTTCTTTCCAGTTTCTGAAGAAGATAGAGTGAACAGGATCAGAAAGCTTGTGTGAGGGTTGGCATGACCTGTTTTCTACCTGAAAGAGAGAAGCTATTTGCTTGTGGAAGTACTCTTCCTTTTATTATTTTCCTGAGCAGATGCATGGATTTACCCATTTAAAAACCCTTGGAGTGGAATAACTCCTTGCAAAGCATAATGAAAACTAAGTCAGACTCTTATAGAGGATGTGTGTTTATATTTCCCCAGCAGATAGCTTATGTCTTGAAAGATGTGGATATGAGCCCATTTCACTAGTTGTGACCACCTGTTATGTTCTCAGAAGAAGGTATTTGCAAGGGACGTTTCTGGTGTGTCTACCAAGGGGATCTTTAGCTCAAGGGAGTTGGAGAGTGACTGTGTGAAACAAAGAATCACAGAACAGTTTGGGTTGGAAGAGGCCTTAAAGATCATCTAGTTCCAACCCCCCTGCCATGGGCAGGGACACCTCACACTAGATCAGGCTGCCCAAGGCCCCATCCAACCTGACCTTGAACGCCTCTAGGGGTGGAGCATCTACAGCTTCCCTGGGCAACTTGTTCCAGTGCTTCACCACCTGTATTTTACCTGTGGAAAATCTTATTAGACAACAGTTCACCTAAATCACCCTTACAGCAGCTTTCCAGTACTTAAAGGGGTCCTACGGGAAAGCAGGGGAGGGGCTCTTTATCAGGGAGTGCAGAGGCAGGACAAGGGGCAACAGTTTTATGCTGAAAAAGGGGAGATTTAGATGAGATCTTAGAAAGAAATGTTTTTCTGTGAGGGTGATGAGGCCCTGGCACAGGTTGCCCAGAGAACGTGTGTCTGCCCCATCCCTGGAGGTGTTCAAGGCCAGGTTGGATGGGGCTTTGAGCAACCTGATCCAGTGGGAGGTGTCCCTGCCCTTGTCAGGGGGATTGAAACTGGATGGGCTTCAAGGTCCTTTCCAACACAAACCATTCTATGATTCTATTAAAAGACAGCAGGGTAACTGCTTTGTTCCTTTTCAGTGTAGACAAACTCCCAAACCACCACTTTATTTTGGATGAACCAGAGAATGGCTGGTGAATGCAGAGGAGTTGTTGTAGTTATCCACACCTGATTTAGTGCCTGGACTAAAAGCATGGTCAACAGGGAAAATCCTGTTTTTTTTCCAAAGGGTGGTTCACTTCTCAGCATCTAAATTACTGGGACAGGCTGTGGAGACGATCTGTGTCCTTGTTTTTTCTGTGTAGAAAGCCTGCTCTCCTAGCTGGGGCACCGAGGGTGGGTAGCTACAGGTTAAGCGTTCGCTTCTGGTGCTACGTGACTAGGTCAGATTTCAATTTGAGCCAGCCAGAGAAATGAAGTAGAGTGCTCTGTTATAGACGGTCTCCTCCAAGTGTTAAACAAGGTGAAGGCTGCATGCTTTCTGTAGTGCTATATGCTAATAATATTTTTTCTCCCATGCCAGTCTGCTGTGTATTGAAGTAAACTCCCATACTCAAGCCATCATCAACTTTGAGTCAGGGAGACTTCGACATATTACTTATTAAAAGGTGAAGAATGCTCTGTCACATATAGTTGATAAGGGATCACAGATATAAAAGTGGATGTTGCATTGTCAGTGGCTTTTCTTTCCCTTTAGCTTTAGCTGGAAAAAATTAATGGCCTAGGTTGTTTTACTCCTCCTGTGTGGGCAATGTCTAGGCATGCCCAGCACTTGCAGGATTGCTTTTCAAAACCAGGATAACCATTATTGTGGTTCTGTCTGGCTGCTGCCTGCTGCACATCAAACCCACACTCAGGAACTTCTGAATCAAAGGCAGAACACCTGCTTGGTTGGTCATGGAATGATAGAATGGTTTGGGTTGGAAGGGACCTTAGAGTTCATCCAGTTCCAAGCCCCCTGCCATGGGCAGGGACACCTCCCACTGGATCAGGTTGCTCCAAGCCTCATCCAGCCTGGCCTTGATCACCTCCACGGATGGGACAACTTCTCTGGGCAACCCGTGCCAGTGCCTCACCACCCTCACAGGAAAAAAATGTCTTTCTAGTATTTAATCTAAGTCTTCCTTCTTTCAGATTAAACCTGTTCCCTGTCATCCTGCCTCTGCATTCCCTAATAAAGACCCTCTCCCTAGCTTTCCTGTAGCTCCTCTTTAAGTACTATCGTTAGTGTTTTCTTTTCAAAACCAGAACCAGATGAATGCTGTATGTTTTCAGGAAAAACACGCTGTGAGATTTGTGACGTTTTTAGCTTTTGGGGAGGATTCACCTTGTGGTAGTGTCTGAGGCTGGGTGAGCTGCCCTCCAAGAGAACTCCACAGTGTTCACAGAGTTAATGTGTCACTCTGGGTCTTCATTGGGGTCTTTAAGCAATGGTTTAAGCTTCCTGATTAAGTCCCAGAACATCTCATGCCTGGAGTCAAGGCCTTGACTGTGACGGGCAGCCCTTTGGAGAGCCGTGCAAAGATCCTCGTGTCTCTCACAAACAGTGGCCTGTGTTTCAGAAAAGGACATTGTGAGCGAGGAGAACAAGTTTCACATCACATGTCCCCCAGCGAGTGTCGTTCTTTCGATAGGAAGACTTGTTGGAGAATGTTAATTGAGTCCCTTTTTAAATGAAGGAGGCTTTGCTTCCTTCCCAAGTTTTCAAAACAAATTTTCCAAATACAGAGCCTGTGTTTCATTCAAGTGTAAACCCTTTCTCTTTAACCTGGAAGTTATCCCAGAAAAAGGCCTATCCATTCACTGCAGGATAGACCCTTGTGCTTGTGGTGGCAAAAAAAAGAAGTGGATCAAATTGTCCAAACAGGAAGGGAATTAAGAAAAGACTTTGCTCAGTGAGCAGAGCTCTCGCTTAAGTTTTAACAGTCGTCCTATAAACTCGCTTTGTATCTCTGTTGCTTTTGTAGCATCGTGCAATCATTGAAGTGTCGACTGAATTTAGAAATGACAATTTGTTCTGGCTAACATGCCAGCCTATCTGTAAACTGGATGGATTTTAGCAGGTAGTTATGGGAAGGATGCAAACAGTGAATCTGAAATTTACTGGCCTGTTATCCCTCCCGACTCCCACGTAGCTCAGTTCTAGTGGGTACCTAAGTTTTTATACTGATTCTTTTTCATTTGAGGGTGTTAATCAAAATGATTTTTTGGCACAGGTAAGTGCTAATGGTATTTTACTTATGGTGAACCTGGAGTTCTGAAAGGATAAAGCGTGATGTGCTGAATAAAATGAGCTCCCATCTAAACACATTGACATTGTCCTATATTTTTAGCAACTTGTGGATAGGATTGTCATCCTTTTACCCTCATTCTTTTACTCATAGGATGGCTGTGAAAGAACAGATAAATCACAAATGTCCCAGTTTCTGCTGTTTACTGCTTAACAAGTCTTTGTGCTCTGTGAAAAATCTCTTACATCTAAAATCTGTCTTTTTTGTTTTCCCTGGCCTGTGCGATTTAATTTTTCTCTTTCTGAGCAATGTTTTATCTTCATTCTCTAAAGCTGTTTGAGAGGCAGTTTCCTGAAGCAGAGCAATGCAAAGTAAACTTCCTTTCAGCAAAATGCCTTGATTGTCAGAGAGAAGAAATGTTTTTGGGTTCATGTGTGTCAGGAGGAATGAGAGGACCTTGCAGAAGTGATAATCCATCATTAGGCTGCATCTATGGCACTGCAGGTTGCGGTTGGTAACCTCAAAGCACAAGACACCAACTGGAGCAGGTTTGCTGTTAGAATCTCCAGCCAAACTATCACCCTTGGGGTTTGTTTTGAAGTTTGCAACAAGGGAACAAAGACAAAGGTGTCCCTGTTGTGTTTTCCTGTCTTTCTTCTCCTACCCTTCTTTTTCTTGTCTTTCATGAGCAGCTTCTGCTGTCTTTCAGTGTGCCCAGCGCTCAGGAGGAAGATCCCTCAGCAGGGGAAATTGTTTTGCTTTACAGCATGGATACATTCCTGCCTAAGGTCGTTTTTTGTTGCAGTCACTGGTTTCTTCTGGGTATCTCTAAGTAACCTGAATGCAGACAGTATTTAGTTAGGAGAAAGTCGGTGCTTTTCTATTGAAACATTTCATAGAATCAGAATGGTTTGGATTGGAAGGGAAATGAAGGTCCATCCAGTTCCAGACACCCTGCCATGGGCAGGGACACCTCCTACTGGATCAGGCTGCTCAAAACCCCATCCAACCTGGCCTTGAACACCTCCAGGGATGAGGCATCGATGCCTTCTCTGGGCAACCTGTGCCAGTGCCTCACTACCCTCACAGTAACAAATTTATTCCTAATATCTCATCTAAATCTTCCCTCTTTCAGCTTAAAACCGTTCCTTCTTGTCCTATCCCTGTGATCCCTGATAAAGAGCTCCTTCCCAGCTTTCCTTTAGCCATTCCTTGCTGTCATATGCAACCCTCCACACCTCAAGCAGTGTGGAGCAACACTGATCTTCAAGGGAAGCCACTGGTGGGTAAAAATCTCAGAAAACCAGCCTGCTAGCCAAGACCTAGACTTCACGGAGATCTAGGGACACACTTCGTAACCTGAATTTCTCTGCTTTGGGCTCTTGTCGGATATGTGACTGTGTTTGTGCAGACAGTGGGATGGAAAAAGCTGTGTGTATTGCAGCCAGCCCTGACTATGTGTCTGCTGTCTTAAAGACGGAACATTTGGTTTGCGTTTAATATTCCAACAGAGCACAGACCCAGGAGAAGTTCCCTCATACAGGTCCACCTGGAGTGACACACTTTTTTCCGGGAGTCACATCTAATCTGTTCCAGGCTGAAGTCAATCCAGTTATTGTGGGAGTAAATCCATGTTCGGCTTTTCTAATTTTGGTTCCTATCCTCGAGTATTACTGCTGCGTTTAATGATTTTCCCTGTGGCTTGAGTGGTAAAGATGTGGTAACTGCTCAGGGATGGCCTAAAATCAAAGATTTAGTGTGGGTGTTGCTTTCAAACAGAGAAGAAATGATTCTATTTAGAGAGCACTGTTACTATTTCAGGGCAGTTTAAGTCTGGGTTCTGAGAAGGGGTGAGAAAAAAATAATTGCTTTTGGGCCAGCCTGTCTCATATGGTGTGTCCTGAAGTGATCCTCATGTACACATTGAGTTGAAATCAGATTCATTCCCTCTCTTACCCTCCTATTACACAGGAGGGGAGGAGAAGAAAAGACGCCTGTTGGAACTTTGCTCCCAAGGTTTCTGCAACAAATTTAAAACCCCAAACCACAGAGAATTCCCAAATGTAATATGGACAGCAGTGTTTATTTGACTGAGACCCCGTTGTGTTCCGAGTTGTGCAAACACGGGCAAGTTTCCTATTTAATTAAGGCTGGGTTTATTGATTAAGTTTCCCAAACAATTGGAGAGAGGAGGAGGGTAATGAAGATAAGATCGCATGATTATGCAGACGGGAGAGCGTACAGCTCTTTTTGGCAGTCGGAATACAAGTTCTGCAGTAAACTTGTTTGCAGCATTGTTCTGATCCATTATGCCAGTCTTTTTAGTTTGTAATCTCTTTTTCTTTTTTTTTATTTTTAAATGTATTTTCCTGCCTGTTTCTCCTTCCTTTTACAGTCCTGAAACAGCAAGATTTGCTTTCCTGGGGCCCTTAGCAGTGACAGATACTTCCCAATACTGAATGCAGTGGAGGAGCTGGAAATAAGGGGAAGATTCCCACCGCAAGGGCAACCAGGGCTTGACAAGCTCACAGAGGCATGGAAAAAGGCCGACCAGTTTGAGTCTGGTTGTTGCCTGCCCTGGGTAGCTCAGCAGCTCCACTCTCACGATATTAGCCTTCTGACTTGTATGAGGCTAGTGGCCAGACTGCCTCTTGCTGTGCTGGTTTTGGTTCTGGTGTTATTGGTAGGTCTCTGAAGGTCTATGGGGTGTGGATACGTAGTGATTTCTACTACAGGTGGTAGAATTTGTGGCTGCATCATGGTTTCTATCACCAGGGTTGAGATAGAAGTGTCCCGTTCACTGCAGTAGGTTGAGTTCCACTCTGGTCTCCCTGTTTTCTCCAGTTTCTCCTGATGCAGGAGAAGAGTGTCCTGGCAGTGTAAGCTGTCCCTGGTGATGGGGTAGATGTTGTGGGATGCCTTCTAGGTAGATGGGCCCTTGTACCTGTCTCTGCAACCTCGCAAATAAAGGGGATGCTGGTAGGCCAGCTATAGCATATACTTGTTCTGTCTTCAGGGGATTTGTAGAGCAGATGATTTTTGCTGGATTTGTTCCTCTGCTGGGCAAGGAACGTGCTGAAGCTGTGCTTTTTGTCATTGCTGTAAACTTGGGTTTAACTGTGTCCTGTGTAATACTGCAGCCTCTGGCACAGGAACCAACCACGGCATTAGAGTGCTCTGATCTCATTCACTGCATGAGCAGGACAAGCTCCATAGTGCAGATCTCATGGCACAGACAAGTCCTTGTCTGAGATGTTGACAAGCTCACCAGCTTTTTGTGATCAGAGAAGCTACAATAGAAGAGAGAAGGAAGAGACCATCACACGGTGCCCTTGCTATATGTTCCTGAAAGGCCTTTGACTTCATTCTCAGCTCATTACTCTGGGAATCACTTGGGGTTGGTGACCACCTCCTAATACTTCCATGGGAACTTCTGATGGGAGAGGAAATCATAGAATGGTTTGGGTTGGAAAGGACCATGAAGGTCATCCAGTCCAACCCCCTTGCAGTGTGCAGGGACATTATCAATCAGATCAGGTTGTTCAGAGCCCCATCCAACCTGACCTTGAATGCTTCCAGGGATGAGGCATCTACCACCTCTCTGGGCAACCTGGGCCAGTGTTTCACCACCCTCAGCATAAAAAATTTCTTCCTAATTTCCAGTCTAAACCTCTTCCCTTTCCTATTGCTACAGGCGCTGCTAAAAAAATTTTCTCCATCTTTGTTTTAAGCCCCCTTTCAGTATTGAAAGGCTGCAGCAAGGTCTCCCCACAGTCTTTGTCTTCTCCAAGCTGAACAATCCTAACTTTTTTAGCTTGTCTTCATAAGGGAGGTGTTCCACGTCTTTTATCATTTCTGTGGCCTCCTCTGGCCTTGCTCCAACAGGTCCATGTCCCTCCTGTGCTGAGGGCTCTAGAGCTGCACACAATATTCCAGGTGTTGTCATCTAGTCCTTAATTCTAACCCCAAACTCTAAATGAAGATGCCAACTGGTGTTTTCCAGCAGGCTGTCAGAGGGGCCTTTGAAGAATATTCAGGATAGCTTGCTCCCTTCCTGGTATTTCAGAGCTGGTGAGCCTGTTGTATCCTCATGGTGCCCTTTAGCCAGAGGAACGTGCCAGAGAGTCAGCCATAGGCCTGCCAATTATTATGAATTATTTTCTTTTCCTTCAGATGAGAAAGGTTTAAAAAACACATAATGGTGCATTTTATCAGTGGATTTTAAATGGCGTGATTCATCCCCTCTGTTCTTGGCGTGACGTTCTTTGGTTTATTTCTTGGATATCCTTGGAGTTCTGTCAGTGCCAAGCACTGTATGGAAGTGCCCCGTGGCAGACAACCTGCTCTGCCCATATGTTTGCTTTAAAAGAAAACAGCTCATAATAGGAAGTCTTTATGCCGCGTGCCAAGATGCTTGGGGCTTGTTAAATATATTTTACTTGTCAACAACCTCCCGATTTAAAAAGTAGCCTTGGTGTGAATCAGCTTTGAACGAGTTCATTTGACTCAAGGGATATTTGCAGGCATTAAAACAAGTTGGATCGCAGTGGTAAAAATGTGCAGTGATTTCCTGATCCAAAGCATCATCCAGTGACCTGTTTTTTTGTGGTTTTAATGTCCTCTAAATATTTCAGTGTATGGAGATTTTCCCAGTTAGCAGGTTTTCGGTGACTTTGAGAGCAGAGGAGGCTTGTTGGGGAGCCACTTGGTGTGTTCCTGGAGCGCTTGCTGCCATTGATGCAAAATAAATGTCTGTGCACAGGGTTATGGGTGTAACAGGGCAAAGCATCTGACACTTCTTTGCCTGGAGTCACTGTTTTTCAGTGGGGCTCACTGGCTGCAGCAGTGGATTCCTCGCTGGTGTATAAATCACGTGCGATGCTTGTGTTGCTCCTCAACAGGTTCATTTCTGAAGTTGGAGCTGTGGTACTCGTTTACAAAGTGAGCTCTGCTCTTGTTGTTGTTGAAGACCTTCAAACATTCCTACTTCATTTTCTAGGCCAGCAGTGCAGGATCATAGAGTGAAGTTGTTGGAGCCTGTAGCCTGCATAAGATCTGACGGCCTCGGCTCTAAGATCTAGCAGCTTTGGGCTGCTTCTTGTTCTTAGCTGATGGGAGTGCTGAGAGATGGCTCTGGGTGGTCATCCTTAAGTGACACAGAGGGGAAATGGCTTGCCCAAGGTCCCACAGACCATCCGTGGTCACACTAGGAGCAGGAGTCCCGTGTTTGTTGTGTGTGTATTGAAGAAGCACAGCTTCTTCCCAGGTTAGGAAGAGGAAACAATTTAGTGCGGTTGAGAGAGAGGTGTCTCCCCTCCACTCTGTTCTCATGAGACCTCATCTGGAGTCTTGAGTTCAGTTCTGGAGTCGTCAGCATGGAAAGGGAATGAATCTGTTACAGCAAGTCCAGAGAAGGCCGTGAAGATTCTCCAAGATGCACCTCCCATATGAGGACAGGCTGAGACAGTTGGGGTTGTTCAGCCTGCAGAAGAGAACACCCTGAGGAGACCTCATAGCAGCCTTCCAATACTTATAAAGGGGTTCTACAGGAAAGCTGGGAAGGGGCTCTTTATCAGGGAGTGAAGGGACAGGACAAGGGGGAATGGTTTTAAGCTGAAAGAGGGGAGATTTAGATGAGATCTTAGGAATANTTGCCGTTAGCAGGGAGATTGGAACTGGATGGCGTCTAAGGTCCTTTCCAACCCATTCTGTGACTCTGTGGTTCTGTGGTCTCTGTCTCTCCTGAGATGTAATGAGCTAATACTTCTGGAAGTAAGAGTGTAAATGTAGATAAGGATTGCAGTGTTTTATTACAAGGATAAATTCTGTTACAAGATTAAAGACAAGGCAGCCATGCTAAAGTCATCTTCCCAGGCTGGAGGAGACCTAAGTTTGAAGAGGCAAAGGTTGATGCTGCGATTTCCCTCTGTCTCTTTTGGGATGTGTCCAGAGGGAGAAGAGTGCGGAGTCAGCCTGAAGGTCTCTGTTGCCTTCCAAAAAAGGATGCCAAGGAAGTTTTAGGCACAAGGCTGCAGGTTTGGCGTATGGGTAAGCCAGGAAGCATCCTGTTCATGCTGCTGTCTAAGAGTACATGTGGTGTGTTATTAATGTGCTTCCTTCCTTCATGTCTGATCCAGCTCTGCATTCACGGTGTGTCAGTCATCGGCGTGTCAGTCATCGGGGTGGGTCAGTAATTTGTAAATGGGGCTTTTAGATGCTATGCAAGATCAACACTGCTGAACTGCAGCCTTTTCAGTGCCTCAAGCAACGTTTAATAGCTTGGGCTTTTACACAGGCAAATTTTAGTGGATGGTAGCATTTGTCCTCAGTTCCAACTCATTTTTCTCTCTCAGCCACTGCTCTAAATTCCAGTGGCTCTCTGGAAATCGAACCACTTAATTTCTGCTTCTGCCTGCAGAAATGGAAGGGAGGGCGTGAGTTGCTTGTCTGCAGTAGGAGTGCTGGCTTGCTTTTGTGAAAAGCTGTCTGGCTTCGTTGTGCCACCATGGTAAGAAGGATGAGCATGGTCTGCTCTCTGTCACCAGGGCAGAGGTGAGGCATACAGGATTAACGGGTTGTACTGATGGTGTGGGGTGCAGCGGAGAGGGTGCTGTGGAGATGATGGAGATTCTTCACTCAAAATCTGCTTGGGTCCAGGGTGAGCTGCTTACTCAGGCTCATGTGTCCCCATGCTGTATCTGCAAGGCCCCTGGCTGCCAAGGCATGAAGAGGTGATGAGGAGCAAGGGGCCAGATTCACACTGATGGGAAGAACAGGGAATTTGCATCTGTCTTGCTTGTTTCAAGCACTGGAAAGTGCTACATTCAAGGACACGGTGCTGGTGATGGTCCTATGTGGAGCAGGAGGTTGGCATAGAGCCTTCCAGGGTTCTACTGTGAACCAGCTTCTGTGAGTTGTCGGAACAGGTTTCCTCTGCCAAGACCTGTTGCCTGCCCACACTTGGCAGCTCCCTGCAAAAGCAGGCAGTAGGACTGGTCTGGGGCTGAGTGACTGCCCACATCCAGCTAGCAAACCTGTTTAGATTAAAATACTGAATTGGATAAAGCCTGAGCATGAGGATGATGACGAAATGCTGCTCTCCGGGTGGTTTCAACCCAGCTGGAGGTGGCTTTGCAGTGTTTGCAGGTGTAACCTTGATCTCACTGGCGCGTGTGCTGTCAGTGACACAGGTTTATGAGCTTGGGAAGGGCCCTGGTCTGTACATAGATAGCTGTGGATCATTATCCTGTTCCTGCAGCTCTCCAGGTAGCTGAGTAAATGAGGTGTGTCTGCTTCCGATGCAATAAAGGTCCCGTTGCGCTGCAGACGCAACCTTGCCGCGTTGCTGTTTGCACAAGTACTGTACAAAGGTGGTTTGTAACAGCAGCTTGTGCTCACGTATCTGACTTCTTTTTGAAAGGGTGTCCCTGCTTAACCTGTGCTGGTATAAATGCTGATTCCAAAAAGGATTGTGAGTGAGTTTGGTGTGCAACCTCCTGGAATAAAAAGGAGGAGGGGTATATGGGGAAGGAAAAAAAGAGACCTGTCTTCTAGTTTGACGTGTTTACCGCCTGGAGAGCTTGAAAGAGCATCTTGAAATAACAGACAGTAAGGATTAATGTGCTGGCTTCTGAGAAGCACATTTCTGATGAAAGGGAAAAGAGGGAGCAGTTACAGAATGCTTGTTGTTTGTGCCAGGAGCCGTGGCGAACCGCAGTGAACAGGGCTGGGAGGCACTGGCGACAGGCACTGCCGGGACCAGCACGGGAATCTCCTTCCACTTCATTTTTTGAGTAGCTACTCAGAGATACGATCTGCTCTTTCCTGCTTTACACTCAGTAGACAGCTTGACTCTGAGGCCTGGAATGGTGTTAAAGGAGATAAAATTGCTTTAACTAGAGTAATCCTTCCAAACCCTTCTCCTTCAGCTTGGAAAAAAGGGTACATTAGAGATGATGGTTGAAAATGTTGTTATTGCAGCTACTTAGCTGAAGGTTATTCATTACAGCCATGCAGTTGCTCAGTACAAGTTGTTCTAGACTATGTAATGAGTTAATGGCTGAAACACTGGAGTATCTTAACATCTGCTAAATATGTTGTGTTTCTGTTGTTGTGGAGCTTTTGTGTATGGGCTCTGCTAGTATTCCTCTCCAATAATGACTCTTCTGTACATGATTGATGAAATAATCAGAGAATCATATAATGGTTTGGATTGGAAGGGAGCTTAAAGCCCATCCAGCTCCAAACCTCCTGCCATGGGCAGGGACACCTCCCACTGGATCAGGCTGCTCAAAGCTCCATCCAGCCTGGCCTTGAACACCTCCAGGGATGGGGCAGCCACGACTTCTCTGGGCAACCTGGGCCAGTGTCTCACCACCCTCGCAGGAAACATTTCTTCCTAATATCTCTTCTAAATCTCCCCTCTTTCAGCTTAAAACCATTCACTCATGTCCTCTCCCTCCACTCCCTGACAAAGAGCCCTTCCCCAGCTTTCCTTTAGCCCTCTTTAAGTACTGGAAGACTACTGTGAGGTCTACCTGGAGCCTTCTCTTCTGCAGGCTGAACAACTCCAGCTCTCTCAGCCTGTCCTTTCATGGGAGGTGCTCCAGCCCTCAGATCGTCTTCGTAGCCTCTTCTGGACTCGCTTTAACAGATCCGCATAATAGAAGTTGTTACATCCATTGAAAAAAAAAGGCTTTCAAAACTCAGTATCAAAAAATTTGCTGGTTTTTTTTACAGCTTTCTGAAGGGCGGGAAATGCCCTGTACTGGGTGGCCTGTGTGCATTTCCATTCCTTAGGCATCACTGAAAACCACCTCCATCTCTCTAACACTACCCTGATAATGCATGTGTTCACAGCTGTAGAGTTCTGTATCACAGGAGATTCCTGAGATGCAGAGGCCAGAGGTTTAATCTTGAACATCTCTCGGCTGCCTCCACCACATAGGTAGGAGCATCACAACCCTGTCTCATAGAATCATAGAATCATAGAATCACCAGGTTGGAAGAGACCCATTGGATCATCGAGTCCAACCATTCCTATCAAACACTAACCCATGTCCCTAAGGACCTCGTCTACCCATGCCTTAAACACCTCCAGGAAAGGTGAATCAACCACCTCCCTGGGCAGCCTATTCCAGTGCCTAACAGGAATATAAACATCTGTGAGAGACAGAATCCTGATTTAAAAGCTTCAAGCAATATCCTCTCTGTGTTTAGGGAAAAGTGTTTCAACAGCTGATTAGTGTCACTGTTAAAAATAGCCATCTTGTTTCTGTTCTGAATTTTTCTAGCTTCTGCTCTTGGTTGCCCAATCTCGCTTTGTCTCTGCTTGGATTAAATTAATCCTTTGGTGTCAAGTAGTCTCTGTTTGTAAATGCTTTCAGACTGTGATGACAAACCTGCATTATAAACTCATGTGTCTGTAGGGCCCCTTCATGTGCTGATAGTATCTTGAATAGTTGCACTTCAAATAATAATAAAACCATAGTGTGTTTATTTCTCATGCTTCTATTTATTCTTTCAACTCTTGTTGGTTTTATCTGAGTTCCTTTCAAACACGCACAATACTGTTATTTAGGCTTCTGATTAAGTGTTACTCTTAATTCCATTCCCATCAATTACAAAACTAGAGGCAATAAAGTGGTTCCAGTAAATTATGGTCGGTTGATGCTGGAGGTCTTTGTGTGATCAGCAGGGAATTTGTTTGTGTTGATGATACATTTCTCACCCTCCTGACTGACTGATGCACTTGTTAATGTGAAGACTGTCAGTTCAACACTCTTCAGAAGGACTGTAAAATTCAGGCAAATAGCATGGTTAGGAGGGAAACCCAGGTCCTCATGTAGGAGTCTCAGCATAGCATGTGAAGTGCAGCCACTGGCTGCCTCTTCTGGAGATGTGGTTCTTCTCAGCCTCATTTTATCTGTTAGAAGCTATTTAGTATGTCTGAGGTGATATCTTGAGAGAGTCAGTGCAGAATTCCCCATGTCTACAAGTGTGTGCCCTTGGAGGCTCCAGGCTGGACTTGTGCTCTAGCCCCATGAATGCCCCTTAGTGGCTGGGATATATTTTGGCTCTCCCGAGGTGCATCTTCTTCAGTTCAGGCTCATCCACAAGGAGTGAAGCTGTTCAACTGCTTCAGTATCATTGCCCAACATCAATAAAAGTGTGGGAAGCAGAGGTGTTAAGGTCACCCCAAAGCAAACTCCTCATCCTGGCTAAACTGCTAACATAAGAGGACTCTGAAAGCTTAGGTTTTAAACTGGCCTCCCAGCTTCTTTTCTGCTTGCCCCTCTTAAGATAGGTGTGCCGAACATGAGCAGGATGGATTACTCCTTCTCCCCATCACCTGAAAGGCTGCAGGCAGCTGACGCACCCAACTCAAGAAATACCGTGAGACAAGTCCCACCTGGGCTGACCGTGATTCTGGTCTGCGGTGCTGGGAGCTCACAGCTGTGGCTCGTGGGTAGAAAACAACCTGGGTGTGATATGCAGTCCGAGGGGAGGAGGTCACTTTTTTAAAGGCTTTTCATCAGCATTGCTTAAAAATAAACCTCTCTATATTTTTTTTTTAACCCAACCAAGCACCAGAGAAGCCCTTAGGCATGCAAGCCTTGTTTTCAGTGTGCTGCCTTGCCTGAGTCTTTGTGTCATCACAGCTAGGACAGGACTACCACGAGGGTATTTGGGTGAGCAGATTTCCTTGAGAAATGTTTTTTGTTTATTTTGGTTTTGTATTTTTAAATTGCTGGAGCCTCAGTGACCTTTTTGTTCAGGCTCCTAGAAGAATAGTCTGATCCGAGCATGTAGTTGTAATAAGGAGGGCAGTTGTGAACTGCATTCAAAGTTTGGCTTCTTCCTTGTGACCTGCAAGGCTTTACTGGCAGAATGGAAAAATAATAATGAAATAAGCGTACTTTATTGCTGCTGGATTAAAGGTGGAGAAGCCCAGCGTGACGCTTGCATCTCTGCAGTCTCTACGTTGTCATTGTCTATGAGTAACTTAAATATTTAAGTAGAAGGTACTTTGTGTTAAACGGACTATATCCAGGATACGCCTTTATTAAAAGGGTGAAATGCAACAATCTGTTCAAAATGATTTCTAAGTTGGTGCTAGGATAGCTCTGGTGTCAAGTTCTGCTGAAAGCTGATGAGATTCCTCTGTGTGGATGAAGAGTCATTTCCCTGGGAGCAGCCAGGGGGCTGGGTGTGTGACAAAGATCAGCAGAGATTAAGGGATAAGGAGTTTGTTGGATTGAAGGTTACAAATGCCAATGCCAGGAATGGAAACCCATTATTCTGAGTTGGCAGGATTATTGCTCATCTTAGAAAATGTAGTTTTTCAAAGACTTGTTTGCTGGGGAACAACAGTTGGGTCTCAGGATTTTATTTTAGGAGGGGATTGGTTTAAGGGATGTTTTTATAAGGTATTTTTTTGAAGGAAATAGATGATAGAGAGAAGGAATGAATGAAAGGTGCTTGCAGCTAGAGAGACAAGGACAGAATGGCGATAAAGACTGAGAAAATAGAGCACATCTGGAAGAAGTGGTTAAGATATGATTGAGTTAGATACAGAAGAGGCGAGAGGATCAAAGCTATATTCTTAACACTGAAAGAAGATGTGCGCTTGCAGCCCAGGTGCTCAATTGGATCTTGGGCTGAAGGTTGAAAGGGGGTCTTTGCTCTGGTGAGACTCCACCTGGAATGCTGCGTCCAGCTCTGAAGCCCTCAGCTCAGGAAGGACGTGGAAGTGTTGGAGAAGGTCCAGAGGAGGCTACAAAAATTATCAAAGTTCTGGAGCCCCTCCTCTATGAATGGAGGCTGAGAGAGTTGAGGTTGTTCAGCTTGGAGAAGACTCTGGGGAGACCTTATCGCAGCCTTTCGGTACTTAAAAGGGGCTTATAAGAGAGATGGGGACAAGTTTTTTAGCAGGCCCTGTAGCAATAGGAGGAGGGGGAATAGTTTTAAACTAAGAGAAGGTAAGTTTAGACTAGATTTTAGGAAGAATTTCTTTATGCTGAGGGGGGTGAAACACTGGCCCAGGTTGCCCAGAGGGGTGGTGGATGCCCCATCCCTGGAAACATTCAAGGTCAGGTTGGATGAGGCTCTGAGCAACCTGATCTGGTTGAAGGTGGCCCTGCTCATTGCAGGGGAGGTGGTCTGCATGACCTTCATGGTCCCTTCCAACCCAAACTGTTATATGATTCTATGCATATTTTGATTTTTTTTTTAATGGTGGGTAACGAGTGCCTACCAGCTGTCTCATGGGAAAGCTCTAAGCAAGACAAGGCAAGGGGAATTTAACTTTTAGTGAAGCTATGATTTATTACTACCCTTGATTTTAGAAGGGTACAAAGTAAAATTACAGCCTCGGAGAGATTTGCAGTGCAACAGCTACCACACCGCTTACCCTGTGATTTTAAAAAAGAAGAAAGAAGAAACAAACCTTTTTGGCAATCAAGAAAAAGGAAAAAAAACCTCCTATCTTTGTGTCAGAGGACCTGGTAATATTCACTGGCTCAAGCCCTGGCTGGTGGCTTGGCAAGTACTGAAGGCAGAGCATTGTACTTAATAGAGTGTGTTTTATGTGCTTGTCGTACTTATGAACCTAACGGAGTGTATAATTGATACTGAAGTAAAGTGTAGTGGGGATTCGTATGTTTGTATCATCTGCTCGTTTCACAATGGAGCGTGCATCCTTGTTGGAAAGCTGAAGCTCTTGCTGTAATTTTAATTGCCTTCCCCTGCCGATCATATAAGAAAGGTTGTTGGCTAATTAAGAATGGTTTCTAAATCAGGATTCTGTACGCACAAAATACCCTGTTATTTTTCTCGTCTGCCTAAACAGGTCACCTAATGCAGTGTTAAAATGCTGAAACTGGAGGGGAAAACATGTTCTTGAATATTTCAAGTGAGGAATTTAGATGAGTTTGCCAAAGCCAGGATTAGGAAAGCTGTACTGAAACAACTGAGCTAAATTGGTTCAGTTTCTGTAGGGTTCAAATGGCAAAAATGTTGTTTCATTAAAGTGTCAGTAAAAATCCATGCATTGAAGTGTTATCTGGAGATTGGATGAGAAATGGAGGGTTTTGTAGAGTGTCTATAGATTGCAGTAAATCCTGAAGGCATTTATAGTAAGAGTTATTTCAGCTGTAGGTTTTTAATTGCTTACAAATAAGAAAGGAATAGTCATATTAACATATATTTCCTCTTGAAGAAGAAAACACTGGGATCACATGTGAACGTCCTTAGCACTGAGGAGAATGTGAACAGGGAATGACCCTTCAGTGTTTCTCATAACGCGCTTTTGGGTGATGCCCTCGGTTTTCTTTGGGGTACAGCTTTGAAACCCCATATGACACTGGTGTTTGCCTAGGGTTGATAAATTATGGAAATCCACACCACAAAATTGTTGTGAAGGCCAGAAGTATGGAGGGATTTGCAAAGAAGTCTGCAAATGCAAGGGGGAGAAGTCCCCAGGGTCTGGACATTAGCTCTACCTTATGATGCTTGTATTGGACTTTTGAAGCCGATGCTGCCAGGTGGTGGTCGTTCCAGAATGTTGTTTTCATCTCTGTAGTGTGTTTTCCTGTGAGTTTGAGGAGTGGTCTCATCATTCCTATCAGCCTCTGACTGGTGAGGAGTTAACCTACACAACATGGAGCATTTCCTGAGTACCCCCATACCTGCCCTACCAATTCCCTGTTTATCTTAATCCATTCAGAAAATCCACTTTCAAAGTGTATCAAGACAAAAGGGGGAAAAACCCCCAACTATTCCTCTAGCAGGTGAGGAAATTCCACAGGAGAAAGGAGTTGGCTACAAAGCCAAGTAGGCACAAGCCCCCAGGAAAGATGGGGAGGGGCTCTTTATGAGAGAGTGCAGGGAGAGGATGAGGGGGGACAGTTTTAAGCTGAAACATGGGAGATTTAGTTTAGTTTATAGGAGTAAATTCTTTACTGTGGGAGTGGTGAGACACTGAAAGAGGTTGCCCAGACAAGTCGTGGTCCATCCCTGGAGGTGTTCAAGGCCAGATGGGATGGAGCTTTGAGCAGCCTGGTCCAGTGGGAGGTGTCCCTGCCCATAGCAGGGGAATTGGAGCTGGATGATCTTTAAGGTCCCTTCCAACCCAAACCATTCTGTGATTCTATGAAGTCCTGAGTTGTCTGCAGCTGGAACTTGACCATTGTCACTAGCTGCTTTAGGGGAAGGAGCTTTGTGGCCTCTTCTTCCCTGCCTGCTCCAGATCTTTACTGTTTCTTGTGGAATTGGGGAAGAAATCATTCACTGCTACCTTCTTCAAAATGTTGTATACTGCTTTTGTATCCGACTTGCTCACAAGTGAGTCGGGTGCCTTGTTTTGGCTGCTCACAGCTATTCTGCTTGTCAAATGACCATGATTCATGACTCTTCCACCATGAATTAGAAAGCATTGGATGCTTAACATGTTTGACTTCGGCTTGGAAATAACTTCCCAAACACTGGTGTCTGGCTCCCCGTGACAGACATCTGCTAGCTGAGGTCTGTTGACCGGGAGATGAAAACTGTGAGATGATTGATGTGATTGCAGGTAGAAGTTTTCAGCATGGCCACAGCCAGAGCTCACTCAATGTCACCTCTTCTGTTACTCAGTGGCAGTTGGAATGAGCTGTACTGGCAGAAGCAGAGTTCCTTAGAGGCACTTTACTAATCTTTCTTAAGGGTGAGCCGAGGAAGAACGAGTTGAGCTGAGCTTGTTCTTGTTGCAGCTAAGTAAACATGTTCACAGTAGTTGTCTAGAGCTCCATTAGGGCCACTTTTTATACCACTGCTTCATTCACTACTGACCGCAGTCTGGTGTCATCTCTGCTTCAGAGACCGGGAGATGTTTGGGCAACATACGTAAATGCCACAGTAAAAAGGGCTCTCCAAATGAAAGTGCTCTTGCTTTGTACTTCACTAGTACACATACATATCCTGTGATAGTCCAGTAGTGTTTTATGAACAAAGGTTTGACTCTCCTGCTGTTGTAAGAGAAAAACAGGAGTCTTCGACACTGGTCAAGTGTCAGGTGAATTGAGGAAGAGCTCAGAAAGTGTAACTAGCAGCTTGGCAACAGGCAGAGGCAGCACACTACCTGCTTTGATTTCTCCTCTTTCAGTAAGTATCGGGTAGGGAGGATGGTAAGGCTAGAAATTACGTATATGTACTTTATCCATATGAGGACAGGCTGGGGGAGTTGAGGTTACTCAGCCTAGAAAAGAGAAGGCTCTGGGGACACCTTCTAGCAACCTTCCAGTACTTGGAGAGGCCGTACTGGATGGCTAGGCAGGGACTTTTTATCAGGGAGTGCAGGAATAGGACAAGGGGGAACAGTTTGAAGCCGAGAGGGGAGATTTAGATGAGTTCTTAGGAAAAAATGTTTTCCTGTGAGGCTGATGAGGCCCTGGCACAGGTTGCCCAGAGTAGTCATGTATGCTCCCTCCTTGGAGGTGTTCGAGGCCAAGTTGACTGAGGCTTTGAGGAACCTGATCCAGTGGGAGGTGTCCCTGCCCATGGCAGGGGGGTTGGAACTGGATGGGCTTTAAAGTCCCTTCCAACCCAAGCCATTGAGCACCAGCTGATTCGAAGCTGATAAATCCTGGGCTGTGTGTTTATCCTGTGAAAGTCATGAGTGATGTCTTCTTGGGTCTGGGGGAGTATGGGTCTCTATACCTTGTTCCTTCATGCTCTTGAGGGCAGATGTAAACCTACCTGGAACCAGATGACCTGATGTTCATATATAAAGACGTCCTACACTGGTGATTGCTGATTAAACCTTAACCGTGGACTTACACTGTGTACCGAAAATAAGGTGATGGGACCTGAGAACTAAGGGTATTCACAGTTAAAAAGTGGCTTTTAGGAGTTTGTGAAATACAATGGGATACTGCCTGGAGAAGCAGTTCAGTACATTGTGTAGGTACTAGTAGAATTAGAGTAGCCAGAAGTGGAACTTCTCTTCATCAAACCCTGAGACTGATCCTGATGTGGCAGGACGCAGACTCTGGGGACTGCATCACGGGGCTGTGAGTTTCTGAACTGGCCTGTGTTGGCGTTCATAGTTTGAAATGTTTTTCCGTCTGTACCATTTCTGTAATGATTGGTTGATCTCCCTACTTTGAGCTAAATTCTCCTTACTTAGTCCCATATATGATCTGAAGCTTTGTGGTTGCCACAGAGGCAAAGCGAAGCTTCATCGCTGTGTTGTGGAGCTTGTTGGTACTGGGGCGTGTAGTTTTCTTTTTTTTTTAATTTTTTTTCAAGTCTGTACCACAAAATTGCCACTTTTGGAAGTTATATAAAGAGATGGGAGTTTGAAAATCCTTTGACTTCTCTGGAAATAGTCTACGTGGTACATAAGGGTGGAGATTTCTGGAGTTCCCAGTACTGATGCTTGAGACCGAAATATTGTTGCATCCCAATTTGACCTCAATTATCCTTCCTATGCATTTCATTTTGAAGGCTGGGTCCAGTTTGCAAGTCTTCTTTCTTCCCTGCTGGATATTTCATAGACTTCCTTAGGACTTGCAGAGAATAAATTTGAGTTCCCTGAACACCTTTTTTTTTTTTTTTTTTTTTTTTTTTTTTTTTTTTTTTTTTTTTATTTTTTTTTTTTTTTTTTTAATTTTTTTTTTTTTTTGCTTTTTCCATAGGTTCCTTAGAAAGAGAGCTTGGACGGCATGCAAAGTTGTGAAATATCTGGAGACAGCACGGATGATCCTCTTAGTAGTGGCCTACGGAGACAGCGACAGCCTCGAATAGTAATTATTGGTGCTGGGCTTGCAGGCCTGTCAGCAGCCAAAGCACTTTTGGATAGCGGTTTCACGGATGTAACTATCCTTGAGGCGACTGACCGAATTGGAGGCCGCGTGCAAAGTGTGAAGCTTGGTAAGAGCAACATTTTGGGAGTTACACATCGGGGACGTTGATTCTGGTAGCGAGGGATTGCGTTCTCGTTGGGTTAATTTGGCCTTGGAAATGTGCTTTTCCAGTCAGTGTGCGCATGCCAGAGGTTATTTGAGGTGTGATGTTGTCAGGAACATAAATCTGTGGGTGGGTAACTAATTCTGAGCTATCTCATGCATCTATTCTGAGGCAGGGTAGCTCCAAAACCATGTTTCTGTAGAATAAAGATCTTGGGGATTGTTTTCGCTCATAGAGGAAGAGCTCCGTGTAACGGGTCTGTGAAAAGCATTCTGTGATTAAATAACTGTATTGAGATGGTTTTCACCAACGTTTTCGTTCTTGACTAGGAGCTGTCAGTAAATCTCCTGGCTAGAGGCTGTTTCTCACTGACTTAATCACTTCTAAAGAGGCAAACTCTAAGCTATTCAGTTTCACAAACAGCCCCATTCATTTCCCTAGAACTAATTTACTGCGCAGAGCACTACCCACTGTGAATCAGGCTGCTGGAGAAACCTCTTCAGTGTATCCTTTCATCTTGATTTGTAGCTTCCCTACCTCTGTGGCTTCATTTCTCGGCATGTAATAAAGGTGCAGGTACTGGATAGTTTAATCCCATGTCAGTTGGAAGGGCTTGTCAAATGTCTAAATGCAAAGCTGCTGGGACGAGCTTGACTCTTTGCAGCACAGGAGCCAATGAAACGTTCCCTGGTATCTAGGAGGGCATTGCTTGTCTCTTCTCTGCAGGAGATTTCAATTAACTCACTCTGTTTCTGACCCCACTCTCTGTATTTATTAACTTTGACCTTCTGCTGCCCTTTTTATTTGTTAGCTGCTTACATCGCTTACTATGCTTTACTCGATAAACTTGCCACAGTAAATAAACAGCAATGTCCTATGAACTTTCAGAAGGGAAATGAATGAAAAGGTGGTCGGACAAATCTAATCTCCAGGGTTTGAATTGGGCATTTTACATTCTGCTGAGACTTGGCATAGAGGTTAGAATGGGAAGTGTGTCCTTTACACACAGTGCACTGAATTAAAAATATCCTGGATCGTGTCTATGAGAGGAGGGAAACGACGAAGACCTGGGATCTTCAGGGAGCAATGTATAATTTTGTCAATGCACCTGTGAGAGTTGTTGTTTTTTTTTTTTTTTTTGAATGAGTATTGAGACCAATTCTCTTGCCTTTGGACACCCTCACTGGTTTTGAAGGGAGTGCTCAATCATTCTGACTTTTCAAAGACTGATTTGGTTCACAAAGTGGTTTTGATGTTTGCAAATTATGCTTCTCTCTAAGGAAACTAAACCAGAAGCATTTAGAATCATAGAATCAGAGGATGGTTTGGTTTGTAAGGGACCTTAAAGCCCATCCAATTCTAACCCCCTGCCGAGGCAGAGACACATCCCACTCAATCAAGTTACTCAAAGTCTCATCCAACCTGACTTTTATGGCAATTTAAATCTTCAGCAGAGCTGCGGTGGCAGCCTCTCAGGGCTGTATCCCAGTACTTCCACTCTCTCTGAGCTGTGATGTATCTTGCAGGGGACAGTATTTTCCCTTGATCACACAGTGTGTTGCTGATAAGCACAAGGGTATAATTTTGATTTTTCAGAGGTTTACTTCATAGAGATGAAGATGAGGTGGGTTGGAGAGGGACTTTTTATCAGGGAGTGCAGTGATAGGATGAAGGGAAACAGTTTTAAGCAGAAAGAGGAGAGGCTTAAATTGTGTATTTGGAAGAAATTTTTTACTGTGTGAGGGTGGGGAGGCACTGGCACAGGTTGCCCAGAGAGGGCATGGATGCTCCATCCCTGGAGGTGTTCAAGGCCAGGTTGGATGGGGTTTTGAGGAACCTGATCCAGTGGGAGGTGTCCCTGTGGGGGGGGATTGCAACTGGCTGATTTTTAAGGTTCTTTCCATTTCAACCCCTTTTATGATTCCACGATTCTCCCTCTAGCACAAGTGATGCAGAGAGTTTGCATGTTTGTGGTTTTGTACATGATCTATAATGTCACTGCAGATATTTCGTGACAGGATGCACAAGGAATGGTCAGGGCTACAAAGGGAAACATGGAAGCTCCTGTGTGTATCCTGAAGGCTTCATATTCTCTCTGTGCATTCTGTTGGAGAACTGCTGGTGTGTTATATTGTTGTGTATGGGCCTGTTTTGGCTGCTGCTTGTGTCTCAGTAATTATGTTCACAGAATAGGAAACAGATTTTTTTTCCCCCCTATTTTTGTTGTATTGTACGGTTCATTTGAAATAGGTTAATAGTGAAAAAGAAAACCTTGTAAGGCCCTGAAAGTAAATTAGCTGTTTAAAAAGATGTTATTTAATTTTACACTTGTAAATAGTAATCACAGAATCACAGAATCACCAGGTTGGAAGAGACCCATCGGATCATCGAGTCCAACCATTCCCAACAAACACTAAACCATGTCCCTCAGGACCTCGTCTACTCGTGCCTTAAACACCTCCAGGGAAGGCAAATCAACCACCTTCCTGGGCAGCCTGTTCCAATGCTTAATGACCCTTTCCGTCAAAATCTTCCTCCTAGTCTCTAGCCTAAATCTCCCCTGGTGGAACTTGAGGCCATTCCCCCTCGTCCTGTCCCCTGTCACTTGGGAGAAGAGCCCAGCTCCCTCCTCTCCACAACATCCCNAGTCGCTGTCGACCGACACCCCCAGGTCCCTCTCCTCCTGGCAGCTTTCTAGACTGACTTCTCCCAGTCTGTAGCTCTGCACAGGGTTGTTGTGCCCCAAGTGACTTACCCTGGGTAACAACTGACTTATCCGCTTGGTAGTGATGACAGTGAGTTTCTGTGTTTTACAGGCAAGAATGACTATTTTTAATTTGGTGGTGTTTGATTATATTCCACACAGCTACTGGAAACAGCTTGGAGCACATCGTAATTGTTACTGAGCACCAAGCAGGACTTGCTGGCATTTTTTTCTTTCAGAGATCAGATCCTTCATAAATAAGAGCTGGAGGATTGTTAGTGTAGCAGAGAGCAAGCTGCTGACATAAAGCAGCAGGCAGTATTCCTGCTGCTGATCTGGTATGTGATGACTCGCAGGAGGATTGCATTAACAAGGTGACTGCCACATGCAATATTTATAAGCTTTGTACCTTTGGCTGCCAGCGTAGAGCAGTCGTTTATGCCAGGCTGGGTGCTCTGGGGGTGTTTTAGAGTTTGCGGCACCTTAAATATTCACTTGTTTGTGACTCGGTGCTGCACACCCTGCACGTGTGCTTTGTTTCAGGTACATGGGGAAATCTTGAGCTCTCCACTCCTGTAATGCATATTTTGAAGGGCAGTCAGCTTGCTCCTTAATGATGAGGTGGTTGTCTGCTTGAGAAACAGGATACGTGGAGCTTCCCCTCAGAGACAGCGTGTCAGCTGGAGAGAAACATTCCTGGGAGCTTTTGCCCCTTGAACCTGAGTGTGTCGTAGCGAAGCGCTGCAGTGTCTTTCTGTCTGAGCATATATTTACATGTTAAACAGTACACGATGGCTGGAAGTGCACTGTTCTTCCTTCATCAAGCAGGATCCTATTAACTTAACCCACTTAATCAGGCATTTCCACACCGCTGCAGAGCGGGCTGCGTGTTGCGGTGTTGGCTGGGATGCTGGGAGAAATACACCTTCATCAGACTTTGAAGCAGTTACGTTTGGACTTCAGAGAATCTGTGAAAATAGGGCTGGGGGGTGTGACCCTAGTTTATTTTTAGCACTTTTTTCAGCTGCCAAAGATCTCCTGATGCTGTCAGCCCAGCTGTGGTAGCACTGTTGTGGGGGGGAGTCGGCATCCTGATGCAAACCCTGTTAGTTATAAGGAAGGGAGAGAGTGGGGCTGACTAAATTCTTCTGTGTTTTGCAGGCAGGTAGTGCAGGTGATAAAGGTTAAATTACTTTGGTGTTTAAATTGACTGTGCATCTTTTTAAAGAACCTGATTCCAATTTTCAGAGGCATAAATAATAAAATATAACTTATTCACTCTTTTGGGGAATGGAAATAACGTTTTTGTATTGCAGTTAAGCTGAGGTATATGTGTAAGGAACAAGCATTTTTAATCACAGGGTAAGGTTCAATACGCAGGGCCGTCTTCCTATCCCAGGGCAATCCAATTTTTTCCCTGATTTCCTTGCTGTAGATGCTTTTCTCCCTGTGTCTGGCTATCCATCCCCTCCTCTCTTCAAGGATACTTGAAGTCTTTAGGTACTCTATTCTTTCCCTACAACTTTAATATTTATGTCAGTATACTTCTATGTTCTTTATGCAATGGAGCAGTGTAGCTTCTCAGCTATTTTCCTTCCCACACCTCCTTTCCTGTACCTTGCTTGTACTGCAGTACGAGCAGTGCGTCCTTGCTCCCTGATCATCTTCTTAAGTGCAGGTTTAGCGAAGATGATTTTAAAAGGATAAGTAACAAGGACAGAGCAGCTGGGGACAACCACGGCAAGAACTAGGAACCTAGAAGATCATGAATTTCACCTGAAGTATCAGAGGGGTGTCACTGTAATGTGTCTTGATTGGAAACATCCCATCTTTCTATCCCTATCTAAGCTTGTATCCCAAAGGACTGGATTGAAGAACTCTGGCATTGCCCTTGACTAACAGAGAAAGCTCACTTAAGTGCTGTTCAAACATGTGGTATCATAGAATCATTTGGATTTTAAGGGATCAGGAAGGTCATCTAATCCAACACCCCTGCAGTAAGCAGGGACGTCTTCATCTAGATCAGATTGCTCAGAGCTCCATCCAAACTGACCTTCAGTATTTCCAGCTATGAGGCATCTACTGCCTCTCTGGGCAACCTGTGCCAGTGTTTCACCGCCCTCGTAGAATCATAGAACAACCAGGTTGGAAGAGACCCACCGGATCATCGAGTCCAACCATTCCTATGGGGTCCCTCTCCTTCAGGCAACTTTCTAGACAGACTTCTAGTGTGTAGCACCGCATGGGGTTGTTGTGCCCCAAGTGCAGGACCCGGCATTTGGCCGTGTTAAACCTCATCCCATTGGACTCTGCCCAGTGGTCCAGCCTGTTCAGATCCCTTTGCAGCCTCCCTACCCTCCAGCAGATCCACACTTCCACCCAGCTTAGTGTCATCTGCAAACTTGCTAAGGGTGCACTCAATGCCTTCATCCAGGTCATTGATGAAGACATTGAACAGGGCTGGGCCCAGCACTGAGCCCTGGGGAACCCCACTTGTCACTGGCCTCCAGCTGGATTTAACACCATTTCCCACCACTCTCTGGGCCCGACCATCCAACCAGTTTTCTACCCAAGAGAGTGTGCGCCTGTCCAGGCCAGCAGCTGAATCACTTTGTCATAGAAGGCAATCAGGACAGCTCGGTTCTAGACGGTTCTAGGTAGTGTTAAAAGTTAACATTATATCATTATGTATCTGCTTTATGACCACTGCCTTCTCCAAGATAAACTATTTTTACCTACAATACAAAAAGCTAACGAAATTGTGACTGCTATACTATTGTTTTAACAGCAACTTAATGAGTTAATGTAACTCGTTAATGTAACTCATTAGTTTCTGTAACTCATTAACAGTAGTTAGCATGTTGTGGCACAAATTTGGATTCACGTTGCTGGATCAGAGATGGATTCATTCATTCCTTGGTGTAACTGAGAGAAAAATGAAGACCACCAAGAAATTAGAAGACTTTTCATAGAATCATAGAATCACCAGGTTGGAAGAGACCCATCGGATCATCAAGTCCAACCATTCCTATCAAACACTAAACCGTGTCCCTCAGGACCTTGTCTACTTGTGCCTTAAACACCTCCAGGGAAGGCGAATCAACCACCTCCCTGGGCAGCCTATTCTATTTTTGAGTAGTAAAAAAATATTTTTGTTGTTTTTTTATGATTCTTTGAATTTGCGTTCTGTCATCTGCCTCTAGGTGGGTGGTCAATTTCTTGACTGCCTTCATACTCGACTGTTGCTTCATGCTGAGGAACTTGCTAGTGGTGTGCTCTTCTCTCAGGCACAAGGGTCAGGCAACGAAGGAATAGATATTCTTCTCGTAGAAAAGGCTGCTGGTTCATTGCTCTTTTCTTCCCATAAAATGAGAATTTCTTCCTAAAATGTGTCTTTGGGCGATTGTTCTGATTTTGCATGTATACATTTTATTAGAAAAATGGGCTCCAGTAACTGGTCTGCTTGGTTTGGTCGGGTCTCCAATAACTAGTGTGCTTGTTTTATTGTCCTGCAGGGCACGCCACTTTTGAACTGGGAGCTACGTGGATTCATGGTTCGCATGGAAACCCAGTCTATCATCTAGCAGAAGACAATGGTTTACTTGAAGAGACTACTGATGGTGAGAGAAGCGTCGGACGGATCAGTCTTTACTCCAAGAATGGGGTGGCTTATCATCTTACCAACAACGGGCAAAGGATCCCGAAAGATGTGGTTGAAGAATTCAGTGATTTATACAACGAGGTTGGTATTCTGCTGCTTTTTCAGGATTTGCTAGAGACCCTGGGACCCCTTGACAGTTAGAATGTTCCAGGCGCTGGGCAAAGGTAGAAACCAGTAATGTCTTTAATTTCTTTGCAACAAATCAACACGTGATTTCCTCTTATCTGTGTGCCTATACTCCATTTGTCCTTGATGTGGGATTAACTCGCTGTTGTTAGGAAGAACAATCTTTCCATGTTTGTTATCAATTTAATCGCTTCTAGCAGCTCTTGCTGGGGAGACCCAGTCACTTGCTCTAGGAAGTTGCTGTTTTATTAAAAGGGTAAAGGAGGGATCAAATTACTGATCAAAGTAGACCATAAAACCTTAGCAACAACCAGCTAAATACTGTTAGTCCTGTGACATTTTATTGATGTTATAAATACCATAGTGTGCTGTGCAGTGTGCCAAAGTCAGAAATTGTGAGCGCTCTTACATCAGAAGGAAAGGAACATCTTTTCTGCTAGATTCAGACTGGTGTAGACTTCAATTTAAGGTTATTTTATCTTGTTTTGCTCAGTGTTTAATGACTTCTGTCAGTTACACTGAACTGAAGAAGAGCCAAATAGAAAAAGACGAAACCAAAACAAACAACTACAGGCACACAGGACCTAAAAATATAAATTAGAAACCTGCAAGATGGAAATGAAAATGCATGTTTACCCTCTTCTAAAAAGGGTACAACCCAATGTTAGACTCAGATAAAAACAGTCAAATTGACTTTCATGTAAATTGGCACTGCTGCTGTCATCCTGGTGTTCCTTTCAGAGGGTAAATGGGTTTTCTTACCAATTTGTGTGTTAAATATATGAAAGATTGTGTTAGTTCTGTCTGCTTTCAGTAGGAAGATTTGGCCTTAGGGTAGACCGATGTGAAAGAGGGAGGCTTGCCATAATTAAAGGAAATAATGATTATTCCACGCGGGTTTTTTAATGTCACTTTAGAGGTACGTTTAGTGGGGGCAGTGCAGAATGTCTGATCCTTTAGGTAATGTGATCCCTCAGTGGGATATATTAAAAATGGAGAAAAATGTTATTTCCATCAGGCTGTAGCCGTGCCTAAAACCTTCACATTTTTACCTGACAGTGGGTTTCACCAGTATTTGATGCTTGGCTAAACACGCACTAGATTCAGGTTACTGCTGCATATCTTATGTTTAAAAATATGTCCATAAGAATTTAGAAAGCCATGAAGAGAAAAGTCCCTGTAGCATGCAAATAATAATCAAGAATGGGGATTTTTCTTTTTTTGTTTTGTTTGAGAAGACTTGTGACACTATCCTAGGGCTCTAACCTGGTATCTGTGATGGGATGGCACAAAATCATTTCAATTTTAGGGAAGGGTAGTAGGAATTTCAAAGAGCCCTCACTTTGGAAGGAATTTAGCAATCCACGGTGGAGAAATACAGGTGGAAATAATTCATCTGACAGCTTTTTCATATTTACGGATTGAAAACAGAACCACAGCCAGCCAGGAAAAAAAGGTAAGATGCTTGTGGAGCAAGATTAACAGTAACTAAGCCTCAAAAAGAGAGAGGGAGTAAGCGAAAACACTGCCGTGAGCAGCATTATTTATGTAAATGGAGCACTGCCAACCCGCGTGCAGTGCTAGGTGATCATCCTGTCTCCAACACGATAGGAAAATCTCCAGCAAAAGGAGGATGTCAGAAGCAGGCAGACTCTGAAACGAGAATACAAAGATGAGAGCTACTTAGGTTTGAGATACAGCTGATAAGAAGCAGGCTGTAATGAGGTGCTGGTGTTTTAGAAATGATTAATTTGGTAAATCTACCCTTTCTTTTACAGCAAGAGGAAGGGGGCAGCCAGTGACATGAGAGAACAAAACATTAAAAGTTAATCTTCTTTACGCAACGCATAATTAGCTTATCGTTGCCACAGGATATCTTTATCGCTTGGAGACAGAAAAAGGCTTTCACATTCATGGGTTGTAAAAATGCCTGCAGCTACTTTTTTGCGATTAAAAAATATGTAAGGGACAGCTTAAGCCAAGAAGAGGACATCAGTCAGCCTCTTGATCGGTGTTGCTGGGGAGGTGCTTTCTCTGTCTTCCTGCAAAGTGCGGTGGAATTTCATAGAATCATAGAATTACCAGGTTGGAAGAGACCAATTGGATCATTGAGTCCAACCATTCCTATCAAACACGTATACTCGTNCACCAGCCTTGTTGCTCTTCTCTGCCTTTCTTGCAGAGGCAGCTCATGGTTGTTTTGTCCCAACCTCTCGGGGTGCCAGGTTGGGTGATCTGTAGTGATTTCAGGCAGGCGGCTGGGGTTTCTTCCCCGTGCCCCATAGGAAAAGCAGGAATTAAGGCGAGCTCTGTGATCTGAAAATCTATAATTAAACCAGGCGATATGAAGTACAGGTGGGTGGGCAGTCAGGGGCTTGTGCAGCAGATGTGGGGATTTAGAGACCTTTTCCTCTGGCACAAAGTGCAGGGATGTGTCTATTTACATGCGCTGAGTCTGCCTGGAGCATTTCTATTTTGTTGAGTCCCCCACTCAACCAGTTGTTTGTATTTTCTCATTTTCACTGTAGTCTATTGTGTATATATATATATATGTTGTTTTTTTTTAATCCTGGCTGGCCAATAGTCTCTTAAACTGGTGCTGAAATGACTGCCGGGGAGGAACAATAGAAACTTAGTCTTCAGTTTTGTATCTCTCTTTTTAGGAGGAGGCAGGTTTTTTGAGAGGTTTTTATTAACGTCTTGAAGTTGTCCGGGATTAAAAGCCATCTTACACTTCACCAAATACTGAGGTCAGGCTCCTTCTCTGCCTTGTAGGAGCTTCCAGACCCCTCTCAGAGTCTTGGCAGTCCCACCATCGTGCTACCTCATGTGTCAGCCCCTTTAGAAGAAGCTGAGATAAGAAAGGCTGTGATACACGCTGTCCTCACTTTACAAAAAAAAAATAAAAATCCAAACAAACAAAAGACACATGATAGATGGAAACCCTAATCGGGGACAGAGCACTGGCATTAACAGTGGAAAATGTGTTTCTGAATGAACGGGGCTAAATTTGTCACGGTTTCAAATGCCTGCCCTCCCCTGCTTCCCATGTGCTCACACGCTGCCCTTCTTGCACTGCAGCTGCTGCCATGGGCTCAAGCTTGTGCCTCCAGATCTGCTTCTCCATCTGTATTGCTCTAGCCCCAGTTATCTTGTCACCTGGACGCCAAATCCTAGTAGATGCAAATGTAGAGGGTCTCCCTCAAGCATTTCACTCGAGCGTGTGGAGTGACTGAAGCTGGAGCCTGGCAGCGTGCAGTCTCTCCTCTGCATGCTGAATTTTCCTAGGGTCAAAGGCAAGGCACCCCAGTATCTCCAGAGCTTTGCCTTGCTAGTTCATTTGGAAAGTCCTTATGATTTTCCAGGCACTTATCCAGTCTTTTTTTGGCAGGCTTCTTCCACTTCAGTACAAGTTTTGCTTCTTTTTATTTGCAGTAGCCTGAATTTTTAATGGCTACAGGGATGCCTTACAGAAGCCTGTATTTGGTTAAGAGGAAGCCAAGCAGTAAGACTACTCAGCCTTTCATTTCTGCAGCAGAATGTTCTCTTTGAGAAGCTGTCTTAACTGAGAGGCCGGTAACACTGCATTGAAGTCAGTGAAGATCTATCATGAGCTTGTGACTGCGGTGACCCAAATCCTCCTCTGTGAGAGCACTTGGTAAACTGAGCAATGGCTACAAGAGGAGGTTTCCGATCCTTCAGAGAATCCACCTAGATATTCAACCATGCATTGCCAAGCAATGCACCATGAGAGAGGGCTTCAAGCTGTTGTATTCAGACTATCCTTCTTAGCCCTGGTACTGCCTGGGGCTGGCATTGCTCTGGCTCAAGGTCAGTCTCTGAAAGAAAGGGAACACCAGTGTAGTGTCTCTGCCAGGTCTTCATAATCACAGAATCATAGAATGGTTTGGGTTGGAAGAGATCTTAGGGCCCATCCAGTTCCACCCTGTCTGCTATGGGCAAGGGCATCTTCCAACTGGATCAGGTTGCTCAAAGCCCCATCCAACCTGGCCTTGAACACCTCCAGGGATGGGGCAGCCACGACTTCTCTGGGCAACTGGTACCAGCTCCTNATAAGGTCTGCACAGAGCCTTCTTTCCTCTAGGCTAAACAAGCCCAGCTCTCACTGGTCCTCGTATGGGAGGTGCTCCAGCCTTCCAGCTGGAGGTTGTTTTGGCCTCAGTCTGCTTACACCACATCTGCTTGACCCTCAGAGAAGAGTGACAGGAGTGTGACCTTTAAGGATATTGTCTCTAGCTTCAGCATCTGTAACTGCTGGGGAAATGTGGATAGGGACAACCCATCTCAGAGGGCTGTTCTGTCCCTGCTAAGTTCTTATTTCCCTCTCCAAAGAGGTATTTGAGGTCAGCTCCCAGGTATTTGTGAAGAGTAGGAGGGGGATGGAGGTTTTGACAAGTTAAATGCGGGTGAAAAGTCACACTGCTTTACCTGCCCAGGAATTTCACAGTCCATCAGCCTGCTTGATTTCGAAAAAGTGCCTATTTTTACTTAGGCTTTTCATTAAGGATGTGGTTCCTAAAGACCTGCTTCCCAGGAGCCCTCCCTTTAACAATCAGCTAATTAATGACCTTGTTATTTGTCAGCTTTCTCCTGTGTGCTGCACAGCTCCTGGGGGAGGGATGCAGCCAAAGAATGACAAAGTTTTCCACCCTTCTCACCCCCACCCTCTGCTGGGCTTCTTGCCATCCCCAGTTAATCTCCAGTGCCTTGTCTTGCATTATCATTGAAAGCAGGACCAAAGGGCCACTGAGAGTCACCATTCCCTCCCTGCTCCTCTATTGCACTGACAGATGTCTGGCCTGGTAACAGCGCAGACCTATCTCCATCGAGGTTTTTTTACTGACCGGGGATTAAGTCACTGCAGTTTTTAAGCCAAGTGAGAGAAAGACAATGCCACGGATCGTCACCGGCACTGACAGGAAGGAGTGTGGATTGGGATGTGCTTTCCTGACCTCCTTCAATACTGAGAAACTTCTTTTTTTAGATTTGCTCTTCCTAAGAGGCTGCCTTTTCCTGTGGTGGAGGAGCACGTATGTAGTAAACACATGGACATCCCCGGTGGAACCCATGTTCCCTGCAGAGGCCCCATTTGTGGGATGCCCCAAAGCTGGTCAGAAAGAAGACAGAAGATGTGACCCAACATGAAGACATCTTGCGGTTATGGCCGTTCAGTTAACTTCTTTCAATTTCTGACCTTCAGCCCTATTTCCCCAGAGGATAGTATATAAAGTCACGGAATTAGATATGGGAATCTCCACAGAACGAATTGTTGCTTGAGATGATCTGTGTCTTTTGCTTCTGCTGATGGTTCTTGTAGACAGGCTTCTAGGGCCAGTTATTCTGTGCAAACCCAAAGGAGATGCAGAGTGAGAAATGATGAGGTCATCGTGCTAGGATGCAAGTTTGCTGGTGGTAGGAGCTGGGAGTCA
>WAAB01000558.1:15265-109696 GCA_013389865.1 Piaya cayana
GTTCTCTTCCCTCAGGCATTCTTTTTATTAGACTTGCTCTTATTTACACAATGCAAGTAGCATATATAATAGTTTAGTGAAGTGACGCGGAACTTGCTGTGGTCAAGTGTGGGGCAGGAAAGAAGAGACACGTCCATGAGCAGGAGAGATTGGCAGAGCACTGGGGTAAAGACAAAACTAGGTTATGCAAAGTGACACCAATTGAAATACAAGACTAGTATCACGGATGCCTCAATATCTCAACAATTTCAATATAATTTGGTTTTAAAATACACTTGTCTTCATTTACAGTTATGGTATAAAAGCAGTATCACAATGTACACTGAAAAAAAATTCACTTTTTGTCTGATTTTGCAAACACATTCTTCTGATGGAAAGATAATACACTAAGAAGTTATTGGAAATCTCATTAAATCATTTCTTTAAAACTATATTGGATAGGAATAACTTCTACACATCTTTTCCCCAGCAAAATCAAGTTATCTAAGAATTTCTTTTGAAAACCTGGTCAACATAACTATGCTTGCAAAAAGTTACCCCGAATATATGCCTGATTCATTGAAAAAAGACAGAAGGAAAAGACTTTATCAGATCCTTGAATACATACAAATTAAAGGAAAGACAGCATTATACTATGGTTCTGTGTTTGGGAACACTGAAAGGACACTAGAACTATGTTCAAGATGAAAGAAATTATGCAAGACTCTATTTTTTTACTCTGCTCTTTATCAAAAGTTATATCAAAGCTAACTAAATGAGACTAGGAGTAAAATTTTCCATAGCAATAATCTTGTTTCATAATAGTTCTTTTTAAGTGTCCACAGGGAACACTAGGAACAGAACTCCAGGTCAGATAAGCCACAAGTCAGATACAGTATAGTTGTTTTACCAGTGCAATAAGGAAGACAGATAGATGATTCAAAAGGTAGAAACTGAGCACAGTAAACCCCCAGCCCAGACTGGTGCAGGATCTGAATTGAGAAAGATGGAGAAATCTAAAGGGAAAGAAGGGTAAAGAATAATTTTTTAGAACGTATTAATGGTAGATGGTTTGGCATGTAATTTTCAACACAGCACAGATAGAAGCAAGTCCATTCAGGAATATTTACCTAACTGAAAACATGCAGTTGTATGAAAAATCTGCTTTTTTTTTTGAACACCAAATTAAATAAAAGAATTCAACAACAATGATCAATTCCCATTTTACAGATAACATGGCTTTCATGTCACTTTCTTTTACTTTTTACCTAGTGTATTCATCAGAATGATCCATCATTATCACGGTGCATAAGCAAACAAAGGCTGTAGACTCAGGTTCCACACCCGGCTAACTACTCAGCAGAAATACAGCTGGACTGTGGAAACCAGTTCCATTAAATTCAGCAGGCACCCCCCAGAGTAAGCAGCTATGAACTACTGATTTCACCCAGACCAGTTTCTTTAATTTCATCCTTCCTGTGCACCACTGATTCCAGCAGGACTCATGACCAACCTCTTCTAATACAGAAGACTTAATGAGAAAATGAAACCAATGTTCTGGATTAACACTTTCCAAATTTACAGGCTGTTAAATAGATGCCTAGAACAATTTTCAGACACATTCTCTAATCATCAAAAGGTCCTTTGTATCTAAGCAATGACCTCAGGCATGATTTTATTAGTGCTTGTCATTAACTTATTGCTACTGCACTCAGTATTTGAATAGAAAGTTGCTGCCAATCAACCTTAAAACAAGCTTAAAAATCTTTCTTCTTGTAGGACTGTCAGTTAAACATCTTATAATACTTGACGGTAGGTTTTGACTACAAATTTAGAAAAAACATTGGATGAAGATGTACTAATAGGCACATAACACAATCATAATGACAGTATTTAATGCCATAAATGCGAGGTTATACCACCAAACAAAAATCCAGGGTGAGAGCATAAGAAGAGAAAGTTTGAAGTATAATCTTTTCTTAAATAATATACTTTCTAAATGTAATACACGTTTCTTATAATCACTGTAGTGAAAGTTGTTCTTTAAATGAATTTGAATATGTTAAGAGCTGATGGTTAAAGACTTGCTGACATTGGAGAAAATATGAACACGAGGATTGGGTGGAAAAAAAAGTAAAGAGAATAGTGCAAGAAGGGAATGCATTGGTTATGAAGGTTAGAACAAAAAATTGGGGGCAATTAGTCTGGAACACTGCAGAGAGGCCATTGTTCCTGACTAGGACATTTGCTGAGGCTGCAAATCACATATTTATTTATTTCTGCTGAACTAGCCTTCTAAGTAATAAAGTGCTGCAAGGGCACAGACCAAGAACAGTAACATAATTCATTTGAAATTAAGTCACAGCAACCAGCTTGTAGATAAATGGATAAAGAGCTACATACTCTTCTGGCATAAATTGGGTGTAACATCATTGGAGTCAATGGAATTGTGTCATTTTACATCAGGAGGGAACTTGTTCTACAGCGCAAGCAATAGTTTTGGCTCTTATGTCACATTTTCAGTAACACTAAAGCTACAGAAAAATCCCATTTACAGCTTCTTGTTGATCTGCCTAGTAGTTCTGTCTAACAGCTGGAATGGTCCCCCAAGTATTAAAAAAAAATCAATTTCCCTGCTGGTGACATCCAAAGACAAAGGCAAGGAATGAAAATCTGACACTTTTTACACCTGGAAGTTTCACTGAGATAAACAGCACCATTTTATGACACACAAGTTTGGTATATTGTTTCCTATAGTTCTTTGTCATTTAAATGCCAAATATTTGTGTAGTAATAAGTACAGTATCTATTTAAATGTAGATTCTACATAAATATAGATTCTTTGATGCCTTTATCATTGACATTTACTCCCTATAGAATCTGATCAATAAAGGAATAAGCTGGGACAATTTGTCCAGATTGAACATTTAAACAGTTTTATTCCCTAGTGAAATTACCGTTCTGTTTTTCCTTTAGGCATTTAGAAATTATATTGCAACTTACAGCAATGATAATTCTTTATTTCACAAATTGCAGAATTATACAGGGAACCCAAACCGCTTCAAAAATTAATTGAAATACTTGTCTCTGCAACGGCATTGCAATTCTTTCATGTTCATGTTTTGTTTTGTTCTGTATCTGTTTCTTTCTTGTAATAATTTTGTTGTTGTTGTTCACCCTGATATTTTTCAGGTGAAGAAAGAAACTAAATCTCTTTGAGAAGACAGATGGATCCAAGAGCAGTGGAAGCCTTGCTAAGAATATGCCTTTATTCTAAAATATTTCCGCATTTTTAATTCATGTTTCTGACAGCTCACGAAATCCAGTAGGGAAACAGATATGGCTTTTACCAAAAGAGAAAGCTTTGTTCCAGAAGGCATTAGTAAATTCCCAAATATTTCTACATACTTCTTCATGATCTTTCAACAATCTACATAGACTTCCTGGAGTCTCATATACTCTTTAAATTTCTTCTTCAATCTGCTTGGATGTAGATAAAATAGGAAGAAAATAAAAAAAATTGTTGTCAGTGCTGCTTGTACCACAGTGAGCTACTTACTGTTATGACAAGCACCTTCTCATCTTTTTAGTAAACAAAAAATCTTAAACAGAAGCTGCCCATATCCTGATGTGTAACATTAATGATTGGACAACAGCTTACACCAGAGGCTTGTGGAATCTGGAAACTTGAAGAAAAAAGGTAGCCTGCAGTGCTGAAAAATTCACCACAAATTTAGACTGTATGCTAAAGATATGCCATAAACATATTTTGGTGCTGGACGGTGCATCACTGTCATACTAGGCTACACCTACAAAAGGGACTTGCACACTGACCACTAACATTAAGGCTTTCTGTGTTCCTCAGAAGCCTTGCTGGATTGACACCTACATCTATAGGCAACTGAAGACCCTTTATTCCCTTTCCAATGATCTCCATAATAGAGGTCCTGATGCTACCACACTGCTTTGTGCCTAAGCCCTGGTAAAACTGTTAAATGACTGGTCTCACCGGGGACTTCCAGTATGGTCAGCTCTTTTATATGTTTGAACAGTATCACACAAAATGCTTTTATTCGGTATCTTAGTAGTCTCCTAGGACAGAGACTTAGAACTGAATCCTCACCTCTAACCTCAGTCTCCTTTGAGATGAGTACTCTATTACTGCATTGAGAGTGGCTGGGACTTTTCTGTAGGCTTCCTTGTTGTTCAGTTTTTATTTGTCAGGTTTAGGGTAGCAGTGTGTAGAAGTGTCTCAGGTTCTTATGTAAGAGAATTCTTGTGTCAGAGAAATAATTGTATACCCTTGAGGAAGGGGTTGAGGTCCTACCCTTCTCTATCCTCAGTACTTTCAAAGAGCTTGACTATTTCATGTGAATCCCTGTTCAGCTTCTAAGTTTCTGTGACACGTCACTTTCCCCATGCATTGAAAAAGGAGAAAATATAGTTTCTCTGCAGAGCTCTCAGAAATTAGGTATTGCAGTACTTAAATTCTTCTCTGGATCTCTGTCAGTCCTCCTGATGACCTAGGAAAGAAGGAAATTGCACTACATTTACATCCAGCACAGCATCTGAATTTCAACACATTACTATACTATAATTACAGTTAGGTACATAGAGATGCAGATTCAAGGTATGCATTTCTGACAGACTCACATCCACAAGGAGAGCTAAGTGAAATGTCATAGCTTTGCAGAACATATTTCCTCTTTGTTGGTGACCATTACACAGTATTCGTAAACATTAAAATATTTTTTTCCCAATCTTTCTCTAGTTACTAATGTTTTTCAGAGTATTAGATTAAAATCACTCTCTTGAATTGGGATAAAACCAGTGGAGCTTCACCAATATGAAATTTATTTGTAACAACAATTTTTTTCTATGTTTCATTCATATCAAGAAATCTGAACTCCTTTATAAACAAAGGAATGAGTCCAGATACTAATGAAATGCAATCAACCATAGGTGAAATGCAACATATTTCCTCTTTTAAAAAATTACATAACTGTTCAGCACTAGCAGTCAAAAAGAATCTCTTCTTCATATTGCGAAGCATCAGGGTAAACCATGGCCTACAGTTCTAGCCACTAACTGTCTTAGCTAGGTTGAGAGTTGTTTGATGAGACACTTATTTGGGTAGGGACACAGGACTGTTATTAACAGAAGTATATGCAAGGAAAGAAAAGGCAATCTTGTAATGAAAGATTTTAAGATGTCGATAAAACACATGTTTACGGCAGCAACATTAAGCAATTAACTGTGATTCACGGTTTTAAAAGCAGAAGTCATTTAGCTTGCTAATTACAATAACAGCTGCAAAACTGAAGAATTCTTCAACTATTTATGAGGTACCAAGACAAAGCCTGGAGATAAAACATTAGAACATTTGAGACCTGACCATTAAGAGTTTCCTATTAACACAGTCTCATCTGAATCCACCAAGGGGCCTTTAGAAGCATCCTCAATCTTTCCTGCTCAGTCTCTGACATGTTTTATAGTTTTAGATGCTGCTGGTCCTTCAGACGATTGTTTTTACACATTGGACAGGTGTTCAGCATGTGAGAGGCCTCGACTGGATATTGTGAATTGAATTCTTACATGCCTGCAGAAAGTTTGATTCATTGAAATAGCAAGTTCTTTCACAGAACGCCCAGGCCACAAACCGCAGATGTCTAAAACAATTAATCTGATTTGTGGCTTCTGGCCCCTTCTTTTCTATACACACCACAACTATGAGAAAGTGGGTTGTGACCTATGCAACAATTTCTGGTGGTTCATATCCAGGTCTATTTCCTCCTGCACTCTTTTCTGATATTCACTGTTTCCTTTCCATTTCCTGTACAGATATATATAAACCCGTACATAAACAGCCAGCTCTGCGGTGTGATGTACACATCTGGTCATGCCTCTGCAAATGAGGTATGATTTTCACACAGTTTATGCTTAGCAGGCCTTTGAAATAATTCCCTGAATCTTTTGGCAAGAGGCTAGATTTCTTTCTGAGGAAACTATAAAAGGGTCATTACTCTGTTTTTTGAGGCACATCCAGATAGAAAAATCTAGGAAAGTAATCCTCTGCATAAGGAAGCAACAGTTAAAAGCAGAGTGTAGGAAGTTTTACATAAAGTTGACGTGAGCCAACCTCACGGGATTACAGGTTATATTAAAAAGTAGTGTAGGAAAATGAAAGCCGAAGCACAATATTTATTAAAATAGTGTACCAATATATATTAACAACTCTTTGATAGCTATCAAGCATTGGATGCCAACTGCAACATCGCTGACACTAAACACAATAAAACTCTGAAGTGGTCATCTACTGTCATTTGCTGGGCAATCTCATACTAAGTGGTACTGTGCATGCTGTGATGCCCTTCGGAGGATGGAGTTAACTCTCTGAAACCTTGCTCTTCTTATTTCCCCTTACGAAAAAGGTTTGCAGGAGGAGCACACGATTGAAGTCACTCCTGCAACTATTGGGACGGTACCTCAGAGTTTCTCTTCTGTGGAATAAGTAGGGGAAAGGAAAGAGGAAGCTAGCAGATGCTCCCACTGCTCTGAGGCAAAAGAACCTGGAAATCAGGTTTCACTCAATTCATCACTTGTTACCTATCTGCCACCTTAGAATATTTTTATTGACAACAATTAACTCTTGCGCCTCAAGAAAAAAGGCTATAATGTAATCTACCATAGGAAACAATCCTTGTCCTTTTGCTTTGCACGTGTATTAGTTAAACATTTTGAGTATGAGGAACACCTTTGTTGGGTTTCTTTTTCTGTCCTCTGTCCATCTCTCTTTTGCCCACCTGCCAGCCTATCTACATGAATAAAATCCACATTAAATATGTAATGGTTAGCAGAGATGTATTGGAGAACTTGCCACTAAATAATGTCATTTAGCTAATTAAGTTAGACTGCTAATAAAGCTAATGATAGAAACAATAGTTTTGGCAACAAGAGCTGGGAACTGTGCAAGAGAATGTCATTGCTGCTTGGATCATATTCACCTTTTAAAGTGCCATTTAGACGTTCATAAAGTAAACGCTGTTTTGTGGGGGTAAAAAAAAAGAGTGCTCTCTGAGTCACATAGATCAGTAATAGCTACAGAATTAGGGGATAAAAAAGCTGTTTAAGATTCTGGGTGGCTCTCATGCCAAACTCTGCATTCACCAGAGAGTTCAGAAGCTCACAGCTAGCATCTTCTCGAAACATGTCCCCTTCAGTTGCTATTGATCAGTAGCTACCTACTGTTGTGCTGGAGATTCAGCTCACCAGCAACAAAGTATTGTCAGCACCAAGGGTGTTGCACAAAAGTGCACAGAGCCTTTTGATGACTGAAGTAAAGAAAGAAATATCTTTGAATAAGGTCAGAAATTACTCAGCGATAACATATTTTCATGTTACGTATGAAAGCATCACCATAGCTCAGTTGACAGAGGTGAGAGGCTTATCCAAAACACTAAGAAACAATTACACAGACTATTTTGTGGTTTTAATACTGAAAAAAAGAACATCTTTCCCCTGTTTTTATCCTCATTTTTATCAAACTGAACTTATTTTACTTAAGTTTTATGTAATAATACTTTGTGAAAAGTGTCTTAGTTTTAATGCATCAGAAAAGTACTTCCAAAAGGTGGTCTGTTTAAAGCACAAAGCATGGAAATGTATAATAATTTCTGTTAAAAAAATAGAAGTAATCTGAGGTAAATATATATTTAAAAGGTTAGACCTGTGCCAAAAAGAACTAAAGTTATGACAAATGGGATGTACACAAGTCACCAAAGTACATACATGCACAACAACTTAGTATCCAGTCTAATCAACCAATTTACTATCTGACTAACTCCTTTCCAGGAAACCTGTGGGCTCCATGACCTTGCTGTATCTTCCCTCTTGACTTCAAAGTCCAGAGTTTGGCTACAAAAAACTACAATTTTTTTGTACACTCAGTGGAGAGGAAAAGTTGCACAAGTTGTTTGCTGACCCCAAGATCATGGCAAGGGTCTATTCAGTCCTTTAGCAGGCAGTAGAAAAGCCCTTCTGAGACCATCACTTATCATTCTCAAGTGGAAGAAATCATACAAGTTTTGAATAATCATCTGACTCGTTTCTTAGAGGAAACCCTTACAAATTCACACATCTCCACGAAAAGAATTATAAAGTGGTTGTAAAAAAAAAAAAAGTCTTTAAGTCAGGAGAGAATATACCTTTACTAGATATATACAGTATGATGGTGCACAGATACTTTATCTTGGGTCAGAATTGCAATGGAATGATTATTTTATCCATCTATTGTGGACTTCTCAGAAAGATGGAACACCATGGATCTAATTCTTTTTCGTCTTAGATTTCTGAAGCTATTTCCCACGTGGTTTCCTCCAACATGTACAAAAATCACATTCAAATTAGATTAATATTAGCACTGTCATCATCTAACTAGCTATACTTAACTTTAGGAGAAGCAAAGTTAAGTAAAGGCAGTATTTTTCTTTTCTATCAGTGTCATTTTTGTGACCAGCAACTGCCTTCCTTCCTTTTGCTTTTACAAGGGTATCTGCACTTTTATTCACATTTCTAACTTTCCAATTGCAATTAGGAATGGTTGAATACAATCGACATCAATGTCAGGCTATTAGTATATAATTAGTAAAGGTGATAGTGCTTGAGAGCATGTATTGGTGGGAAACCAGGGAAGGGGGTAAGGTTCTTAAAGTCTAAGGCTTAGTCTTATATATATATATATGTGTGTGTGTGTGTATATATATAAAAAATGTATATTTACTGTAATGGGAGAAACACTGAGTTATGTGCAAAACCTGGAAAGTTCTGCAGCCTGCTATTACAGGAGGCAATGTTCAGCAGGCTTAATAAAAAGATGTGCCCTTCAGACTGCTCTCAGTTTGTCCTATCATGTCTTTTTCCATCTTCTGCCTTATAGCGTTTTCTATGGCTTGTAAACTGATAGGAATTCATTCCTCAATGGTCGTACACAGAGGTTAATAAGCTCCCAGCAGCAGCTGACTTGGCACTACAGAAGAAATACTCTTCCCTACATCCAGTTCTGAAATGTCACCTTTATATCCCCTTCCCTATTTTGGGATATTGTACTGACACAAAGTCTTATTCCACCTCAGTTCTTCTGAATGTAGCCTGCCAATGCAGTAAGATTTTCCTCTCATCCTGCAGCTGAGAATCTGTTCGTTGTGCAAATTGCTGGTCAGTGTGATGTGACACTGAGTCAGCCGGAGCCTTGAGGTAGGTGTACCAACATTATTCCTTACGTCAAACCACAAAACAGGGTTTAAGTGCTAAAAGAATAAATAAATTCATTAGGTCACAGACTAGGAAAAGGTAACTATTGCAGTAAAGAAAAAGATTTTGGGAGATAAGAAGCTCAAACCATTTGAAAACAAATTGCTCCCTGATCCACTGTATCTGTCCTTCCTTCTGACCTTGTTCTCCATCCCGCAGTTTTCACCTTGGATTGCAGCAGACTCCCTCTGACTGTCTCATAAAGTTTCCTTCCTGTCACCTCTGTGTCTGTACTCTCTTTCTTGCTGTCTTGAACGCCAGCTGCAGGCTCCCTGCCTGCTCCACCCTGCACTTGCCAAAGCTTTTTCAGCAAAGCCACTAAGCTTGCTCTCAGAGAAAACACCATCTCCATCTCTCCCTTCAGAGAGTACAAAATCCAGGACAAAACGAAGTAGTAGTTTTTGACCTTGCTGTCCAGCACAGCATTTCAACAAAACACATTGCACACAGAAACTGTGAACAAACAAATAGCTCTGGCTGCTTAACATTTCACAGTGACAGGGTGGTGAGGATAGGAAAGGCTACAAGAATTTAAGAGATTATTGGAGGACAAGCAACTAATCCTATGTGTATTTCTCCTACGTTTCTTACGATGTAAAATGTCATTTACTCGTGTAGCCAGGAAGCAGAGAACCTGCTTGTTTAAGAAGAACAGATCAGGAAGGCACTGAGGATTTTTTATTACTCAGGAGGATTCCTTCTAAGGTGATAAAAGAACATACTTATCTATACTGGCACAAACAGCAAGGTGTCTCTGCCTTGTAATATTAGAGCCAAAATATGACACTTTCTGTGCCTTAAATTCAATTCTATTTTTTTTAATCCTCAGAAGATGTGTACAAACTCCACTATAAAATAAATAGAGTATTGCACTGAGTGTAGAGAATGTTAGAGGTTAAAATTGCCTCGTCTCTGCCCTGTCATCTATATATACTTTCATACATATGCAAGTTTTTGCTGTAAAATGTTCCTAGCAGGAGTTTACTGTTGAAAATATTATGCATTATATCTGATAAAAAGCTGAGATAAAATGGAAATACAAAAAGCTGTGAGATACACCTCAGACAGTATATGATTCTGTGTTAGGAAGTGTACCTCACAGGAAACTATGAAACCTGTAACCTAAAGTGTGGCAGCAATCAGTCTATGAGGAAAACAGATATGCATGATGACTGGGTTTTGTGTGCTCAGTGAGCTTATTGACATGATAAGGCTTTTCATCATTTGAATGTAATGCACCAGAAGGGAAGGGATAAAATGTACATTGTCACCAATTTGGAATGAGTGTGTGTCTTGGAAAGGAAGTGGACCATAAATAGGAGAAAGGGAGATGCCTAACTGGGCAAGGATTTCTACAAAAAAACTCACATGGAAGAATAAAGACAATACCCATAGATTTTTTTAAAAATTATTATTTTGCTACAGTTTTTTTCAATTATAAACCTCAAAAAATTTGGAGATGGTAATTAATGCAAATGTTGAAATGTCCTCAACTTGCCTTCCTTTTATTTTCTTGCTCCTTGCAATTTAATATAACATTACAAGCAATGTTGGAGGATTTTTTTCCATCTTTCCCATTCTTCCAGACCCTCAGTTCCTTGAACAGTCACAAAAGCACCAAAAGAAATAATTAGCCGTGCAATTTTTCTGGTCTGCCACTATTCCAACACTCATTTTTCCTAAGTTACAGAATTTCCTTCTTTCACCACAGTGAAGCTTTCATAACTGCAAAGTTGCAAATACGAAAATAAATCCTAACAGAACTATCACTTAATGCATTGGACCAAATAGCAGAAAAAGAGAAGGAAGAGAGAGGATGAGCAAGGGAAATATAAATAAAAAATTTAAAAAAACCCTTCTTCCAAATTAGCTGCTTTAGGGAAAAAAAAAGATATATATACAGGGGTTTTTTGCTTGTGTCTTTTCTTCTGGTTTGATCTTTGCCACACTGAAAGAAACCTGCAATATACCATTTATTTATGGTTTTGGCGTTGCACAAATGTTTCTCTGCCTTTCAATAAATTCTACTCATAACATGTAAATATATGTGGCAAAGATCATCCTCCTGGAGTGATACAGGGTGCATTGCTAAGCAACATATTTTGAGTTTGCTTTGGTTTTGTCCTTTTGTTCTCTCTCACAGTTCTTTTAGCCATTTGCTTTCTTACAGAATGAACACAGAAGGAAGTTCCATAATGGCCTCTTTTTGCAAATAGCATGCAGGCAGCTAGGTAAAGACTTCAGATTTCAGACACCTCATGCAGAAGATCATGACATTTATTAATCTGATGCTCAGAAGCAGGATCTCACTGGAATGTGGGAATACAAATCCAGAATATTTCCACTCTAGATCACCATTACTCTCTGGGTGCATGGGTCTGCTGCAGGCTTAGCTCCACAGTAGAAAATGATGAACTTTTCTGCCTTTTTATTCTTCCTCTGCACTTTGACATTTTTGTAAAAGAAATCTGAACACACAGGCTAGATGAGAGTCACAGAGCACTCCAGCAAGTCCCCTTATCTATGTGATAGCAGCGGGGACATGAAGGTTTGTTGGAGTATGCAGTCTTTGACCAGCTGCTAATGATCTCAGCTTGTCTGAGTCTCCCCTAACTAAAGATAGAATACCACAGAGCTCCTTGTATCATTGAAAAGCAAGAGTAAGCCTGAAGGTCTGAATGTGCATCTCCATAACCAAAATGTTTGAGAGTTATTAATGGACAGATGTGTTCTAAAATTTCCAACCCAAAAAGCAGAAATGCAAGCACTCTGATGTTGACAGATTTGTGGTTGTGAAAACTGTTTCCAATACAGAATACTCTGCTAAAATCTAAAAATATAAAAGCAAAAGTTTTGGCATCTGCCTTAAAAAAAACAAAAAACAAGCAAGCAGCGCTTCTGAAGCTGCTTTTTAAGAATTTGAAGCTTTTCAGCTCCTCAAATCATAACATGTCTTCCTGACTTGCTTTTCTATCGAGATCTGCCCTTTTGTTGATGTCACTGTTAGGTATGACACGACAGCAGTTTCAGATGGGTTTACAACTGACCAGTAGCAGTCAGAAGTTGTAAGTTTTCAGATATTTATGACAAAATACATCCCTACAGACAAGGAAATCTTATATTGGTATGACACTGGCAGCTCCAAGTCAACCTTGACATAAATTTTCAGCAAACATATTCCTGCCATTGCTAGCAGTGCTATCCTGTCAAGTCAGTATGATTATCTAGTCTAACACCAGGAATCCACATTTAGTAGATGGTTTCAGCAGCAATCCTCTGACACCATCAGCTAAAGCTTGTTCTCACTTTCTTCTTTGCCCCCACCTTTATTGTTGTCTGCAAGAGAAATTCTCAATTCCATGAACTGGTATGTAAGGGCAGGTATATTCTTCATAAGCTCCAGCTGTTTATCAACTGTTTGTTGGTGCAATGGAGGATTTTCAATATGGCATGTAATTAATTATTACTGAGCAAGTAAATACTGAAAGGAGAATTGTTTGTAGTTGAAGTGTAGCAAAGGAAAATGTGATTTGTCAGGGTTGTTCCTTCCTACAGTTTTTAAATTGCACCACGTCTCTCCCAAAAACTGAATTCATGAAATACTACGGTATTTTTACCAGTTATCTCTGCTGGTGGAAATGGAAATGCCTGGCTGGATTCCAGAAAAGAAAACCTCTATGAACAGAAACAACCCCCCAACATTGCATATAACAGGGTAGTACTACAGACTATAGGACACTTAGGCATGGTGATGCACAGCTTATTCATGGAAATACCTATTTTGTTACAAACATTCAATTGTAATAAGTTAACAAAACTAATTTGGAGCAAAAGTGACACTTCAGGTAGTAGCTACACCACAAATTTTACTTTGGGGTTTCACACTTGAAGCAATTGCATTTATGTGATCTTTTCCACAGAGTATAGAAAGCACTTTTTGAAAGCACTGAAAATATTTGGTGAGGACAGTCTAGGCACTCTGGCAGTGCCTTTAGCACTGAACTGTATCATCCTATAAACATACTGGAGGTCAAGGCATTAGGCCACTGACAAGTTGATGACTGTACCACTTCACTGTGGCACTGTCAAATATCAGCACATATTAAATGTAAATATTCATATTGAACTTGCAATTAAGTTTGAAATTATGGTTGTAAAACCACCAAGTAGAACTCCTGTTTTAATTATGCCAAACTTAAATAGATGCTGCTCCCTTTCTCTTTTTGTTTCCTAATTTATATCCTCTCTCATGGTGTTGCCTTTGTTTCTGCTGTGTTCTTGGCCTTCCTGACTACAGCCCTTTCTTGTCAGAATACTCCTACGTCTTCTGCTCCCTAGTGCTTCCTACATGTCTATCATCTCTACAGCTAAACTGCATGAAGCATTACTTTGCTACCAAAAAAAAATCTGCTGTGAGAGATCGTGTTTTCCTATTTGATGTTCCTATGGACCATTTCCATTTCCCCAGCTATCTTGAGATAGGAAGCCCAGCTGTTTGCTTTTTTCACCTCCTTCATTAGAGTTCACACTTTACCTCCACATACCCTGCTAGAGCAACCGTCTTCCTACACTAAAACCCTCTGGAGATATAGAAACATTAGTGAACATGTTAGAAGTACTAACGTGCAGAAACTTACCCTGTACTGCATATGCTGCCTTTCGAGTTCTGCACAGGGAGCAGTCAGTCTCACAGTGCTCCTCTGTCTGAAAATAACAGCGAGTAGATGGAGTAAGACAGGTTCTATGCAACCAAGGGAACACATTTGTTTTCTCCTTATAAATGCATTTACCAGACAAACATCTATATCCAGCGGAGTTCTGCCTGATGAAGCACCCATCTCTGTGGACCCAGGGTTACTGTCTCTTCAGGAAGAAGCTCTATGTTGTATACTTACCCCACCTCCTCCACCTTTACTCCTTGTAACTGGGTACACTAACGGCTCTGGGGTCTTTTCCTCACCTAAGAAAGCGAGTGATCTTTTGATTAAACAGATGGATTTGAAACAGTATTTTTTAAAAATTTTGTTGTAATTACTACTATTACTTGATCACAAAGAAGATTATAGTCCAATCGTTTTTGCAACCAAACTTTATGAGAAATTCACTAGAATAGGAAAAGCTTTATCTGATGGGGATGCTCTTCCCATTAGCTTCATTCTTGCAAGTATTTGCAGCTTTTCTTGTCAGGCAATAATGCATTCGATACAGTAGCATTTTTAATTACCTCAGTCACCATTCTAATAGTATCATCACTTCCATAATAAGCGTCCATACAAGTGTAAGCTTATTGCTGAATGCAAGTGATGTCAACCTTCAAAATGGATGGTCACTATAATTATAACATAATTGTAAAAGAAAAAGTTCTTTTTAGACAGTATTATCCTGTCAAAGATTTTATCTGGAACTAGTTATCTTGACAGCTTTACTGAAACTTTGTTATAATTAAATTCCTTTATCATGCAATTGTCTTGTTTGATTTTATTTCATATTACAGTTTTTAATTCATTTAATTAACATTATAGCCTCATTACACAATGGCATGTTTTTAATGCAGCTCATTTGTAAAACAGATATGAAGTTACATCCTAATGGACCCATTGCACTCAGTTTCTATACAGATGGCACTCTTGCCTGACCCATGACTGAAATCAGACACAGCCTTATATATTTAAATTCTTGCAAAATAACAAGCAGGAATGGGATAACACATGGAATAATTTCTAAGACCTTATTTGACAAAGCAAGGACAACAGAGAGTTGCAGGAGTTGAAAATGTTTGTGATCTAGTCAGAAAAAAACATAAATTCAGTGAAGGCAAACAATGATTTTTCCTAGTAACTTGCAATTTACATACAGTATTTTTTGTTTGGTTGGCTGTTTTTTATGCTTGTTTGGTTTTTAATAAAAAAAGTCTGGTAAAGATTTTAGCCCAGAAAATGGCACAACTCAAAAGAGGGAGGAGAATCTGTATAACTCATTATCTGCTGATGGAATGAGGTTTTGTTAATTGTTGCCACTTGCTGCATCTAACATTGGAAATGGAAACCTCTTAGTAATGTAAAGTTGCCAGCTTAAGATGATATGCCAAATGTACCTCTCTTCTAAGTCTTTTCGAAGAGATAGTTTCCTACCAAAAGTCCAATACTACTGTTTGATGAATTAACAATTACTGGATTTGGATTTTGGTTAGGTTTTAAAAATATTTTTTTATAACTTTCTTAGTGCTATTTGAATTACATTATATTAAGCACAAATAAAAAGAACAGGCAATTATTTAAATATGCACTGTTCAAAACTATACAATATCACAAATTATTTCCTTGTTTTCTACTATGGGAATTTTACACAATATTTTGTCACCTTAGTTGAACTAAATTTGCAGTAATACAGGATGTTAGCTTAATTTCATTAAATGCCTGTGATTACATTAACATCCTGAAGGCATACAAGTATTTTGTTGTGACAGTGTATCAGGATTTCTGGTGTCCTGAAAGCAGAGTGTATTCAATAATATAGGTGTTTTTTAAAAAAAGGATAATTACTATGGCAACTGTTTAGCTTCATGCTTCCACTTTGCTTGTCAAAATCTTTGTAATAGAAAAGATGTAGATGACATGCAGTACTTAAAAATATCCTCTAGATGACACTGTTTACTGCATTTAGAAGATATGCAGGCGTTTATGAGAAATAGCTGTAAATCGACCGAAATGCATTTGACAAGTATTGTTTGAGCCTAAGCCTGCTCTCTTGACGTCAGTGGACAATATTTCAGCAGTTTCAGTGAAAACAAGATGAGCTTCTGTATTTATCTATAAAAGTGAATAAAAATGTTGTACTTTTCTTTCAAGAGAAAGGACTGTTCTTTAAAATGTAATTAAAATAGTTTTCATTGAATCTTAAGCTATGAAATGTACCATAGGAATGCTTCCTAATTAGTGAAACTCCTTCTTACATAAACACACATACTTAATTATTCTGGACAGCTTTGTTTAAAAATGACACTGCATAAATATTAATCTTTTTTCCAACCATTCTTTGTTCCACCATCTATATTCATTGTAGCACAGTAATTTTGAGTTCATTAGATCAGTTACTGCTATTTAGATGTAAATGTCTTCAAGGAGGATTAATTGCTGTCTAATTCTGATTTTTTATTTTTTTTTTTTTAAGTCAGGATAATGAAGATATTCTGTGACATTTCTCTGATGATAAAAAACCCCCAAAACCAACAAACAAACAAAACAGAAACATCCCTTATGCTTCTGTATAATGCAGCTCATCGTAGATAAAATTTTGGAAAGTCTCTCAGTAATTTTTATTGGACTTGAGCCAGTAAATTAGGTTGAGCTCCAAGAAGCCATTTAGTTGTTGAAATGTCCGTGCTCAAGTTGTCTGTTCCTCACAGAGGCACTCTGGTTTCCCCTAGAATACATGGAAGAGTGAAAAATTCCAGAGTGCTCTCCTTCAAAAATGAATGAGAGGCCACTCTTCCCTTTAAATCAGTCAGAGAAGAAGGAACTGCGACTACCATGGTGATTTATCGACCAGCACCTGTAGAGCATGTAGCTGTACCTGTTGCAGCAATATTTTGAACAACTTTGCTATTTGCATCTTCCGACAGATTCTTTAAAGAACAAGAGAGCCTTGTCTAGGAAACTAGAAGTAACTGTTAGTAGGAGTTATTTTGTATTACCTGTTGTTAGAAGGACCTAAACCTCCCATGAACCACCAAATGCACTTTAATCACAGGCTGGAAATTCTTGACAGTTCTCCAAAGAAACGGGAAAGCCAAGAGTTTCTTTCTTTCTCTGTGCTGCATGATGTAAACCCACACCATTCTCCTACCAGCAGAGTGTCTTAACCTGAGACTCAGTTAGTCATGGAGAGTCAGGCTTACTGACACAATACAGGGTTATTTTCAAGGACTATTTCATGTGATAGGTGTGCACAGTTCATGAAGAAGGTAATGTAAATATACACACAATCTGTCCCAGTAGGGCTTTAATTGTAGTATCAAAGTAAACAGAATCATCAGGACATACAGTTAAGTTGTTCTTCCAGAAATTAGGAGTTGTGACTTTAAGTCTATAAAGAAGAAAAAAAAAATGTAAATGCCCCCTGGGATAAAGGCAAATTATAACCATTTAAACCTAAATTTCACGGTTGTGTTTAAAAATAAGGTAAAACAATACATAGTTCTATTCAGTGAAGAGAGAGGAGCAGCATCTCATTTGTACATGCTGATAGGCATTGAGGTATGTATTGCTTAGACAGACCAAGACTGAGATGCTTTTGAGCAGCAACTCAGAAATTATAACTGTGTAAACTGAAACAAGCTATGTACAAACTTTATCCAGTTTGATGGCATTTATGTTCAGGCTTTCAGGATTACGCTCCAAGGTAGATGTGGATATTCTGTCCATAACTTACTTCAGACAATTAAGATCTTTTTGTATCAGTTATTTGAGGCTTTGTTTTTTTTAACCACATACTTTCTCAGGAGTCTTACAGTCTTACAGACTTACAGAAGATCTACTTCACATCAGAACAAGCAGTATCGGTGTTAATGAGAACAGAATTTGTGACAGTATACTTTAAATCAGAGCTGCCTTAGGCTATGTGGGAACACTGACATAATCATTTGTAATGCTAACTTCATACAGTTAAGGAAATAATTATTGAAATTAACGCCATCTCTCTGCTTTGTGGGGATGATCTGGGTTTTCAACATTCCTTTTCTTAAAATTAGTAAGACATGCAGGTCCTGATGTTGAAATGAGTTCCAACTGTCTTACAGTCCACATTCAGGCAGAGAACGTTTCAGAGTTAAACATCAATTTACTCCCTCCCTCCTCCCCAACTTTTAGAAAAACTAAAACATTTAAACTTCTGAAAAAGAACCAGTTAGGTTCAAGTTCTGCAGCTTGATTGGAAGACTACATATATTTAATAAAAAAAAAGACAGATTACTCTTGAACCATACATATGTCTCTGCTAAAGAATACTAAACTGGCAAAAGCTTTGGCTTTTGCTTTATGACATTTCAGATTAAATGCTTTCAGACTGATGGGACTAGCAGAGAAATACCTGTACAGTTGTTCCATAGAGAAACAAAAGGGCACTGACCCATCACAAATCAAAGTGGGATAACACGTTCATCAACAAAATGGAGATATTCACTCCTGTTCAACGACTTAGATTCAAGGCCAAGTACTTAAGGGGGAAGAAAATTCAAGGCTTACAACTCTACTGGTTCTCTCATAAGTAGCATAGGTATGTGTACAGAGAAAGATTCCTGCTATGCCATCTGTAAAAAATATGTATCTCTAGGGCTAGCAGAGACAGTCTCTTCATTCACTTAAATGTAATCATGTTAATAAGAATTTCAGTGTTTCCAGATTAAAAAAATTCCTACTTCTGTCAATAATGAACAGTATATAATTGTGCTGAATACAACTGGCTACTCTTGTATATCCTGAGGTGCTCTGCCCCTCACATTGTAAGAAAAAAATCCTCTTCAATAAGATTCCCTGCACTCCTCAATCAAAAATCACCTGGACAATAATGTAAGCCAAGCAGTAGCTGAAGTTCACCTTTGAAATGACTAGTGTTCAGCTTATTAAGTTTATTAAATTGCACAGATGTTTTGGAGAATGACAGCAGTGCAGAAGTGGGGGTAAAAAAAGGCTTTGTAATTACTACTCCTCACTAGCATGATAATAGCATAGGCAGGGTGAATCTAGTTTTACAGTGACTGACATACTTTGTAATGCCTGTAAGTAAAAGACCTTCTAGTTACAGAAATGAGATAAACTCAACATTTTTGTATTATTCCTTCACGTGTCTTCTCCTACCATCACATGCATTTCATCTGAGTTCAGTCCAAGAAAATCTGTAGCTTTCTTTTTTTATTGCACAAATTTACTGTATTCAGTGACAAAATGCTACATAGAAATATATTATACAAAAAAAAAAAAAGTATGTCTAAATAGCACACTGAATAAACTTGAGTCACTGTTTTCCAAAATGCTGTACCTTGGAAACAGGTATCCTCTCTTCATAGCAGGCCTGAGGTTTGCAAGCACAGATATAAGCTAATCAGTCAGAAGGCCTTCAGTCTATCCAAGCTTTAGAAAGATAAAGAGAAAAGACAGAGATATGAAAGGGAATCTAAGCATTGATCCCTGTAAACACATCTGAAAATAACAACTTTCTGGCACATGTCAGAACAAAATTTGCCAGAGAAAAAACTATGACGCTTCCAAGTCACTCCTAATACTGGTGGGTTTTTTTAGGTTTTGTTTTTTTGGTTTGGGGTTTTTTTTCTGATTCTATAGTATACTCCCTGAGATTTTCCTTGCTTATGCAAGCCAAATCTGTCCCAGACCAGTTGCTGGGCAGAGGGAGAGGGATGTCCTGTTAGGCTTTGCTGTAGACTGTTGCAACACTTTCCTGTTTCTGTTAGGACTAAAAGCAACCTAATCTACCTGTCTAGACAAGGCTTTGCTCTGGTCTGATCCCTCTCTTTAGTGTTGTTTGTGACATCCAGAAATTTGACAAGGGAAGCAATTATTGATCAGTCTGAGGTGTGTTTTGCTGTGATAATTGCCTAAGAATGACTGAGTGATGCCCCTATAGATAGGTGCTTACTTATTTCCTGAGGCATGTCATCCTTAGAGCGACAGAAACATTGATAAGGAAGAGGACAAAATGACTAACTTTGATGGAGTTTGTGTTGAAACATCTGCTGCTTGGCCACTTGAGAAGCAGAAGCAGTGATTTATTAGTAGTAAGAAAGGAAAACCAATGAAACTTTCTGTCCTCAACGAAACTATTTTCTGACTATGAATGCCCAGTAAGTTCCCATGAAAAGAAAGTACTACTCCATTATCTGTATATTTTTACTTATATTATGGCATACTACATACATGATAACACATTATTTACATTAATACTTTGAGTAACTTCTGCCTGTCAGGAACTTGGCCAAGAAGTCACTGAATGAACAGTGAAAATCTAAGAAGTAAAATTGTGGATTTAGGGTCTCTTAGATTTTTTTCTCTTGTCCAGAATCTAAATATTTTTAGAATACCAAACAGCATATACATGAATATGAAGATACTTAGTGACATTTCCAACTCCCTGTATGCACACCAAACACAAACTTGTAATTTTTGTCCATTCTTTTAATGAAAGCAATTTCATTTGGATTTATCCTTCCTTTCAGGCTCAGCTGTTCATGGACACTGCAGAATTCTGGCTTCCACATCAACAGGAGTTCTGAGAGTGATCAGCATCCAGAAAGACAAAACTGCAATTAAGTACTTTCCCAGAATATGGTGGCATGTACAGAGCTGGGGTACTGCCACCCATAGGAGGAAGGTACACACCTCCTCTTTTTCAACTCTGGAGCCCTGAAGAGCAAAGCTTCTTTGAGAATCACAGCAACACCACTGGGGCATGGAAAAGGAATGCAGTTCAGCAGTCTGCCCTCTTTACTTCAGTGCATGAACATGGGAACTAGATGGGCATAATCTGCTCAGCAAAAAACTGTAGCTGTTGTAATGTTTCTGCCATCATATTGCAAAACATACCATCACCAAAAGATAAAACCTTGAAACCTTGGATCCCTTGCTTTGACCAGTGTGTTAAAAAAAGCAAAAGTGTTAGAAATAAGAAGAAGCAATCAGGACAGCACAATGTTTTTAAATAGAAATTAGTCATCTATCTGCCTGCCTATCTGTAATTTAAAAAATAAAGCCATGTCTATGTTGAACGAGTACTTTTTCCCCCAGAGGACATACAGTTTAATCAAGCTTCACTACCTTAGTAACCTTTTGTAAATAGTGAGGCATGGCTGACATCAGAGTAGGACTGAAAAAGAGAAGATATTTAGGTTCAAATCTGGATGTAAAGATGCCAGTCTTACTAATGCAAGTTAGTGTAAGTATATTTATTGATTAAAATGAGCATTTTCTATTTTCAGTGCAAGCAAGCAGCAGGTCATAAGTTGAAAGCAGAAAACCAAAGTAAATCCCTTGAAGGAGGTCTCATTCCATGCTTTGGGTCTCATTCTGGTCCTGTCAACATCCTATTAGCATAACTCCATCAGTCAGATTTACATCACCACTTTGATAGAAATTAAAATGCTTTAGTAAAGCATCACTTCATCTGAAAACCTTTAGACTTCCTTTCTTTTTTTTGTCTTTTTCCTTCTCTCATTCTTAAAACAATAAAACATCAATAAGACAGGTTATTTGCAGGTCTTGTGAAATTTTCACTTTACACAAAAGCACACTGCTCAGAATCTGTATGCTGTTTCTGTATTCTGATTCATCAGTTCCTTCCATCATAATAAATAATATGAGGGTAGTAAAGTAAAATATTCTTTTCTTTTTGTGCCACATGCATTTACACCTCTTTTAAGTGGTCCAATAATTGCATTTTAAACAGCACTTGTTTATTATTATCTTTTTGCCATATTCAAATTGATTTTTATTGTTTTACCAAATAGTTACTAAAACCTCAAGAGGGAGAAAAAATCCCTAACATGTTCAAGCAAACAATTCAAGTTTGTACATTAATCTGTACCTTTAAATAGATGGCAATAATTAATGGGAGTTCGGCACCTTGCTGTATTGTATAGTGACAGGGATTAAACACTGGCATAGCAAAATGCCAGTTTTCAGCTTGTGCATTTGTAGACCCTTCAGAGCCATGAACTGACATTTGCAATCTTTGTCAGTCAAAAAAAATGGCAAATTCAGTTAAATTTAGTTCTGCCATTCAAATGGAATAAAGGTCATCACCCGCCCCTTTTGTGATTTGATTATCCAAGGACTGAGTTTATTTTCTTGGAGAAAGACATATTAAAAGGGCTTGATTCTGCAGCTATTGCCCAATCTCAGCATCTTAATTGGATTATTCATCATTAACTGATGTAGCTTTTGCTGTCTATTTCAGATTCCATATTAATACGTACTCCAAAAGTGTTTGCTTAAGTGTTTTTCTTTTCTAGCAGTCTCACAACCAGATTGAAAACAAATTAAATACATTTTGAAATCATAAAAATAATTGTATTAAATAAATATAATTTATAATTAAATTACCTGGCTTTTTGAAATGCTGTAGTTATGTATGGTTTCCATTACACAAAACGTTTTAATTGACTTCATTTATTTGAACTACTCAGATAAACAGACTCCAGGTTCAATCCCTATGCCCCAAAAGACAAGGAAACTCTGAAGCAAGCTCCCGAAATCCAAACCATTAGGTGTATAAAGTTTGGATAACGGCAACATGCTCATAAAGAGAAATATGCTTGTAAGGATATGCAGAAAACACAGGTTCCACAATACTCTGTATACTGCTCGCAATTTTGTGTCATTCTACTCTCTCATCTTCATAGCCTCCCTGAAGTTTTAGGGGTTAGTAGCACAGCAGATGATAAGCATAACTTTTTTTGGCCCAGTGCTACTTATAAGAACTGGGTTTCCTGAGATTACTATGGGACTGAACTGTGGCAGAAGCCCAAGGACAGAGTAATGCCAGTGCTAGCTCGAGCAGAGCAAACATCTGCCCTGTGGAAGTGGGCTGCTTCATGGATTAAATACTATCCATAATGGAGGGAGGGGGATGGGTGTCCTCACTTCTTACCTGCCACAGTGAACTCCAAACCTCTTCTCTTCCCAGGGGCAACACCACAAACACCCTTGACAGTCCTGGCAGAACCAGCAACTTGGCCTGGAATAACTCCTACTGGAGATGGGAGCAAGGTTGCATTTGCAAATGATTCAAGCAAAGTTTAAGAAATAAGGCCTCCTGTGATAACAGAAAGGACTTCTAAATAGCTAGCACATAACCTGCTATTCAAACACACAAGCAAATGTTTATAATGCATATTTTCACTATGTGGGACTAAAGGGGACACACTAAAGGTGCACCATAGGTCAAGTTCTAATGTCATGGTGGCATTGACATGAAGTAAAAGAGCTCGTTCATTAGCATATGAATCAGCTTTCCATAGAAAGTGGTAAAACTGCAGGAGAGGAAAAACCATTTTGCTTTAATAATAACAGCCTGTAAGAAGCAATCCCAGGTACAAAATGATCAAGTGACCAGAGCCAGTTCAGTGAAGAATGATAGCATTTTGTGCTCAACACTTCAAGATTAAAGTCTTCTGTTAGCTAAGCATAATGTGAATCAGTTTCATGTATAATGCATTGTGTGAGCCTGTAGCCAGTATGATACAATGTAAGCAATTCCATTTAGTGCAATTTGACTATAGCTAGTACAGAATAATTGGAGTCAGTTTCTACCATGCTAGAATTTGAGTCAAATATGATATGGAAAAGAATTTGATACATAATAATATGGAGGCGAAGATAACAAGCAATGATGTGGATGAATAGTTAATATGCTATAATACAGAAGTCATTTTAATAGGTTATGATGTGATTAGGAATCCGGTGTTCTTATATGCAGACAAAAGACTAATACATAATGGTAAAGAAAGGAGACTATTAAGGAACCATATAAATAATAGTACATAGCTGCATTTGAGGGAAGTGTAACATCAAATACTGTGTTTTTTCTCAAATATAAGAGCAAGCAAATAAACATTTACTGGAGGATAAAACATGGCTATTCAAATGAACATGGGAAATGTTTCAGAGTAGTTCTTCATGTTTCAGAGGCAGCATAATGCTGCACTGGGCAATTCCAACTCCTGCTAAGGAACCCAACCCTTCCTATTAGTTGTCTCCCATTATTCGAAGCAGTTGTGACAGTTCTAGCCCCTTTGGTACTCTGGGACTCAAATTTACAATCCATTGTGCAAACACTATGGTCTGAAGACCTTCTTACACGAGGTTAATCATATATGATTAGTTAAAGAACTACAGCAATTTAAAGCAAGCACATAAACATTAACATGACAAATCTGCACATAAACATCTCTAGCTTCCTAAAATAACATTAGAAAAATAGCAGAAATATGCTATTATTGTGACTTGTGACTGTATTGGGTTTAAATCCAACAGACACTAGTTCACTGAAATTTTACTTTTTTTTTTCTTCCTAACTTTTCATGAGGTTAACCCTGTGTACATGAGAACTCATTTATGAGCATGTGCTAATCAGTTAAAGTCATCCCTGAGCAAACAGAAAACTATTCAGCTTAGCAATAAAGTTAAATAATTATTACCAGGCTATGTGATGTGACTACAATGTGACATTGAAATGACTACGGTGTGATTAGAATAAGAATGTTGTATGTCTGTGGTGTTACAAGAATGAGGCTATAAAACGTCTGTGATGCCATACTGCTGTGGTATGACTAGTGTCAGGAAAATGTGTGCATTATTAACGCATACATAAACATGCTGTATTTCAGGAGACTGCATTACACAGAATGCTAGTAGTTCTAATTATCTTCTTTATTAATGGCTGCTCTACTTTGTATTTTAAAAGATGAAGGAATTGCACACTTAGTTCATTCACAGAATTTTTTTTCTAAGTGGTTTGGCAGTAAGGTTGCTCCTTCAGGTCACTTGCTTGACAATAAATGCTGGGGCTCCAGCCATCCTTCCTGTATTACATAATGAACATTTTTCTTAAACTATTATTAGATTCAGTTCCGTTTGCTACCATTACTTGATGTCATCAAAACCAAGATCAATTTTTTGTGTGTGTGTATCTGTAACAGGAGTCTTTTAGAGACAATGAACAACAAAACTAAGAGTGTTTAATCTTTATACACGATGGGATTACAGATTTGCAATGTTCACATACACCGCATCTGCATCCATGACTAGCAAAAAGATGTACATGTATCAGTATGTACCACACACAACTAAGCAATGCAAGTTACTGACCTCTGAGAGAGACAAGCAACTTCCAGCACCAGTTAACAATGCATGGTATTTACACATTCATACTGAAGTCTAAAGGTAGAGAAGAAGCCTGCATCTGAAAATCTAAAATCTTCAAGGTAGGAACTCGGATCTTCAGCTGGCCAGTGCTATCAGCTGAAGATTTGCGAATTATCTAGATATAATACCGCACATAGAAAAAGTGAAATGCTGAAGTTATTTTGGGGTTTTGCATGCATACTTATTTGAAAGGCTTAACCAGAAACAGCAGCCAGCGTGGCCACGCACCCAACCATACTCATATTGGATAGCCACAGTGTCATACGGCTTGCAAGTTCAAGCTCAGAAAAGCTTGCAATAAACTCACAGTCAAATGAAGGTTCATTCATGCTTCGGAAAACGTTGAAAAAGGTACCAAATATAATGCACTATATATAATGCACTATAATCATCATCTTGTCACACTTTTGAGGTCACTCCTATCGTAACACACTCACATTCTATTACATCGTCTTCCAGGCATGTGATGCTTCTTTGTGGCTAGCTGGATGATCTACCTGTGTCATTCACAGGGAAGGCGAAATGATCACTTTTATTATTTATCAAACCATTGAAAGGAATGTTTTCCAGTTCAATGTTTAAGCAGACAAGCCCCAAACCAAGGGAGCAGCTCTCTCGTTCCTTCAGTGCGCATCTCGGCTGACCCTTCGGGAAGGGGAAGGAGAAAGGTGTGCGGGCGTAAATGGGAGCTGAGACAGGTCTGGAGTCAGAGCGGCGTGAATTATAGATGAAAGGGCATGTATTAAATATAAAGTCGAACCGCGCGGCGGAGGGGCCGGGGCGGGGTGTTCCCTCCGAAGCGGCGCCGGCCCCGCGGAGGCTGCGCGGACACCAGCGGCCCCGCGACCGCCGCGCGTCTGCCCCGCGCCAGAGGGGGGGGGCCGGGCGCGCTCCCCAACCCTCCGCCTCCCAACCCACAACAAATCCCGATTTTCCGGGATGACCGCGGGACTACTCGCAAAGCCGATGAGCTCCTGTGCCCCCTCTCCGCNACCGCCCCCGCCGGCGCGGGCCAATGCGGAGCGGCGGGAGGGGGGGCCTAGCGCCGCTCACACCCTCCCTCTGGGCTTATTGAGAGTTATATCAAGAATTTCAGTTCCGAGAGAGAAGGAGAGAAGCGGAGAGCGTGTGAGAGGGAGAGAGGCTGGGAGGGAAAGCGCCGTCGCTTCCTCCCGTCACTAAAGCAATAACCTATTAGGATTTTTTTTATTTTTTTTTTAATCTCACCCCAGAGATACAGAGGGGCAGAGAAGCATCGCCAGACCAACTCTTGTCATTTCCAGTAAGAAGTTGCAGACTTCATGCAGCCGTCTCTGCCGTGAGAGACATGGAAATTGTGTGCAGTGCAGAGTGGAAAATACCCCCGCTCTGAAGAAGTGAGTGCACCGGATTTTTTTTGCTGGCTGCTTGTTTGGGTTGTTGCGTGCCCGTTCACCACCCGAAGGATCGCCGCTTGCTCGGAATGAAACGTGGAGAGGATGACTAACGACAGAACTGTGAATTTGTTCCATGGAGTTGCTGATTTGCCACCCCGAAGCAACACATATCTGGAGGAGGAAGCGTTTGGCTGCTGCTGATTTCTCCCCAAACTGGTGGTTTACCAGATCCATTGTGCTGTATCTGCTGGAACAGATCATTGCGTAGCTGCAGCAGATCGTCAAAGGTAGACAACCAACGTAAGTGCAAAGTTACCCATACACTGCGATGCCTTTCATTTAGGAAAGAAAAAAAGGAAAAAAAGGAAAAAAAAAAAGCGAACACAGTCTATTTATCTAAGGAATGAATCAGTGTTTCAGATTCAGTTCATGTTGGTGGCAGGGGCTCACCTACACGCTGTCTCTGCATCCCTACCTGCATCACTCTGCTGGAAGTAATCACGGGCATCAGCTATCGTGCAGCTTAATGCAGATAAGATCAGTGCTTAGGGTCTGCTTGGTTCTGCCAAACTGTAGGTGCTGGCAGCTTTGCACCCGGGTAATTCGCGGTTAGCAGAGCATGCAAACAGAAGTCTGTCTGTCGCTTTCTTTTCTTCTTTTAAATTATTTTCCTTTTTTCTTTTCCCCTCCACCTGCATTATTAGTCTGCAGTATTTATGTGTGGCAGCTGCTAATAATCTGAAGGGAGATCAGTGTCAGTAGGTAAAAGCTGCCCCTATTTTACCCCTCTTGCCATGAGAAAGATTCCCCCCCCTCCCCCCCCGCATCTGTAAACATGCTGGCTGCACCTAAGTTGCATTTTGAATCTCCAGCCTCTTGATTTATATTGTGTTTAAAACCAAATAAAGTTTAAGGTTATTAAACAGAAGGGAAAGTATCCAGCATCTGGAGAGGAAACACTGAGCTGAGAGTGTAAGAAACTGTAAGTCCTGTTATTGTCTCATCAGTTAATAGGGATGTGAAGTAGCCAGTGACGACTGCTGCTGCTGCAGCATGTCCGGGTGGTTATTTCCCAGTTCGATAGCTATAAAGGGGGATGCAAGGCACAAGCACAAGGAGCAGAGTAAAATCAGGTTTGCAAGAGCTGAAAAATATGTATGAAAGGAAACAATTACATTTGGCAGCTGACATAGCAGTTACAATCCAGAAGTAGTGCAAGAAGATTTTTTTACTTGCACCGAATCACTGAGTGGAGGAGGGTAGAGGGGGAACGCACTTTACAGATTACGTGGTGTACCAAGAAATTATTCAGAAAGTATGTGTCAAAACTGTAACTATTCTTAATCCTACAAGTAGTTATTTCAATTCTTACCCTGTGTAAATACAGCCAATGGGATATTGGTGCATTTGTCCAGAGGGATTGCTTGTAAAAGTGAGCAGTAGGAAAATATCCTGCTCCAAGTGTGCATTGCAAAAAGAAGTAGTAGTTGGAGATTGTGGACTTGTCATGCCTAAAAAAACCAATAATGCTGTTCTGTGTGGTTGTGTTGACAGTGTTGTCTCCAAATAAGAAATGAGATGTAATGCATCCTGCAGTCCATGCATGCCTCCTCTTGCAAATCGCGCATCATTCCTCTCTGGAAACCTTTAAGTTCTAAAATCTGGGAAAAGAGAATAGAAACATTATCATGGACCTGAGGGATTTTTACCTGTTGGCTGCTTTGATTGCCTGTTTAAGGCTGGATTCTGCTATAGCTCAAGAACTTATTTACACTATTAGAGAAGAGCTGCCTGAAAACGTGCCCATAGGGAACATACCAAAGGACCTGAACATTTCTCACATCAATGCTGCCACGGGGACCAGTGCCAGCCTTGTCTACAGACTGGTGTCTAAAGCAGGGGATGCACCTCTGGTGAAAGTATCCAGTACCACTGGGGAAATCTTTACAACATCTAACAGAATAGACAGAGAAAAACTCTGTGCTGGAGCTTCCTATGCAGAAGAAAATGAATGTTTCTTTGAACTTGAAGTGGTGATTCTCCCCAATGACTTTTTTAGACTGATCAAAATAAAAATCATTGTAAAGGATACTAATGACAATGCACCTATGTTTCCATCCCCTGTCATCAATATCTCCATCCCAGAAAACACTCTGATCAACAGTCGCTTTCCAATCCCATCAGCAACAGATCCTGACACAGGTTTCAACGGTGTACAGCACTATGAGTTGTTAAATGGGCAGAGTGTCTTTGGACTGGATATTGTAGAAACTCCGGAAGGAGAGAAATGGCCTCAGTTAATCGTGCAGCAGAACTTGGACAGAGAGCAAAAGGACACCTATGTGATGAAAATCAAAGTGGAGGATGGAGGTACCCCCCAGAAATCCAGCACAGCCATCCTGCAAGTCACAGTAAGTGATGTCAATGATAACAGGCCAGTGTTTAAAGAGAGTCAAGTAGAGGTTCATATACCAGAGAACGCCCCTGTAGGCACTTCTGTAATTCAGCTTCATGCTACAGATGCAGATATAGGAAGCAATGCAGAGATCAGATATATTTTTGGAGCCCAAGTCGCCCCTGCAACCAAAAGATTTTTTGCTTTAAACAACACCACAGGGCTGATTACAGTTCAGAGGTCCTTAGATCGAGAAGAGACTGCTATTCACAAAGTGACAGTGCTGGCTAGTGATGGTAGCTCTACACCAGCTCGTGCAACTGTTACCATCAATGTCACTGATGTAAATGATAACCCTCCTAACATAGACCTCAGGTACATAATAAGTCCCATCAATGGCACAGTGTACTTATCTGAGAAAGATCCCATCAATACAAAGATTGCCCTAATTACGGTTTCAGATAAGGACACTGATGTTAATGGCAAAGTGATCTGTTTCATTGAGAGAGAGGTTCCCTTCCACTTGAAAGCAGTTTACGACAACCAGTATTTGTTAGAGACCTCTTCCTTGTTGGACTATGAGGGCACCAAAGAATTCAGCTTTAAAATTGTTGCTTCTGATTCTGGCAAGCCCAGTTTGAACCAGACTGCTCTGGTAAGAGTTAAACTGGAGGATGAAAATGACAACCCTCCGATTTTCAGCCAGCCTGTAATTGAGCTGTCAGTTTCTGAAAACAACCGACGTGGTCTATACTTAACAACTATTAGTGCCACAGATGAAGACAGTGGGAAAAATGCAGACATTGTTTATCAGCTTGGCCCTAATGCCTCCTTTTTTGATCTGGATCGAAAGACAGGAGTTTTGACAGCCTCCAGAGTTTTTGACAGAGAGGAGCAGGAGCGTTTCATTTTCACTGTTACAGCCCGAGACAATGGCACCCCTCCTTTGCAAAGTCAAGCGGCTGTAATTGTTACTGTGTTGGATGAAAATGACAACAGTCCCAAATTTACTCATAATCACTTCCAGTTTTTTGTATCAGAGAACTTACCAAAGTATAGCACAGTGGGTGTGATCACGGTGACTGATGCAGATGCCGGGGAAAATAAAGCGGTGACTCTTTCCATCCTGAATGACAATGAAAACTTTGTGCTGGATCCATACTCTGGAGTTATAAAATCCAATGTTTCTTTTGATCGAGAACAGCAGAGCTCCTACACCTTTGATGTTAAGGCAGTAGATGGAGGGCAACCTCCTCGCTCTTCTACAGCAAAAGTAACCATAAATGTAATGGATGTTAATGATAACAGCCCTGTTGTCATCTACCCACCTTCTAACACTTCTTTTAAGCTAGTGCCACTCTCAGCAATTCCAGGATCGGTGGTAGCTGAAGTGTTTGCTGTGGATATAGACACTGGAATGAACGCCGAGCTTAAGTACACAATTGTAAGTGGAAATAACAAGGGTTTGTTTCGGATTGATCCAGTGACAGGTAATATCACTCTGGAAGAAAAACCAACTCCTAATGATGTGGGGCTTCATCGCTTGGTTGTCAACATAAGTGATTTGGGTTATCCCAAATCCTTGCATACTCTTGTGCTTGTGTTTTTGTATGTAAATGATACTGCTGGAAATGCCTCTTACATTTATGACTTGATACGCAGGACAATGGAAACACCTTTGGATCGGAACATAGGGGACAGTAGCCAACCCTACCAAAATGAGGACTATCTCACAATCATGATCGCCATTGTGGCAGGTGCCATGGTTGTCATAGTTGTTATATTTGTCACAGTTCTCGTTCGTTGTCGACATGCATCCAGATTCAAAGCTGCCCAGAGGAGCAAACAAGGTGCTGAGTGGATGTCTCCCAATCAGGAGAACAAGCAAAACAAGAAAAAGAAAAGGAAGAAAAGGAAATCTCCGAAGAGCTCTCTTTTGAACTTTGTGACAATTGAGGAGTCCAAACCTGATGATGCAGTTCATGAACCTATCAACGGGACAATAAGCCTTCCAGCGGAGCTGGAGGAGCAAAGTATAGGAAGATTTGATTGGGGCACAGCACCACCAACAACCTTTAAGCCTAACAGTCCTGATCTTGCCAAGCATTACAAATCTGCCTCTCCACAGTCTGCTTTTCATCTCAAACCTGACACTCCAGTGTCAGTGAAGAAGCACCATGTGATTCAGGAACTCCCATTGGACAACACCTTTGTTGGTGGTTGTGACACCCTTTCCAAACGCTCTTCCACTAGTTCAGATCACTTCAGTGCCTCAGAGTGCAGTTCCCAAGGAGGCTTCAAGACAAAGGGCCCCTTACACACCAGACAGGTAAACGAGCACTTTTACTGGTCTATAAGTACTACATACAAGTGCCCGATCAACCAGTATTAAAAGTGCCAGTATGTTGTGGGTTTTATTGTTTCAGTCTAAGTTAATTTAGTTATATGATGGGGGGAACAAAAAAAAAGCAACAAAAAAAACCCAAACAAACCAACCAAAACAAAAACCCTTGACCCTTTCATCATTTACCTGGGGCTTAACCTTGTTTTTCTGAAATGCCTCTAGCACTTTGGGTTTTGAAGAATACTGATTGTTTAAGGACTGTTATGCATCTGTGCATGTGCACATACATATGCATTAAAAAAAAAAAACTGGAAAAAAAAGGATTTTTTTTTTCTCCCCAGTATTGACTGTCCAAATGTAAAAGTTACTGAAAAACTGTTTCCTTATATGCCAAAATTCAGTCAGAAAACTTGACTCTTTCAAATTGAAGTGATATGTACATTCAGTTTCAAATTTCAAAGTGAGTTGGCTTGAGTTTCTTCTATAGTTCAAGCTGATTTGGAACTTTGTTAAGTTAGTGTTACTAAAGGGGTTAATTCTTTTCCCTAACAAAGACAGCCGAATTTCCAAGCTACTTCATCTGTGAAGCACGTAGTGTGTTGGTAGGATAGAACTAAGCCATACGGAAGTCTTCCTCTGTTTTGCGTTCAAGATGATTTTGTTGTAATAGATTAAAGTTGGTATCACATAGGCAGTTTGTTTCCTATTTTAAAAAATCACCAAAGCGTACATTTGAAATTAGCGTGTTGTCTGAATGCATCTGAATGATGTAGAAAAAGTGAGTCCATTGTAAATGTTTTCTCATGTTAGTAATGCGTAAGTGATGTGTCATAATTCATTTTAAACTGTGAAATACGCCATATGAAGAGGGATTAGGAGGCTGAGAGACTCATATTTCAACCAAATCCAGCATTAGTTTTTCTTAGGTCTAATAATTCCTTGCTAATAAAGATTTAAATGCGGCGCTGTCTAATTTATTTTATTGGTGCTTGTCTTTTGCCACTGACTGTGGTTGTGGGCACAGCCTGTAGATGGCGCTAAGGTAACACGTCGCTTGCACTGGCCCGGTGCCAGCCCTGCAGTAGCTGGGGAAAGGGAGGGGGGAGGGAAGGATCAAGCTGATATTACAGCCAAAGAACCTTTTATTTAATGATGGTTGCACTGGAGTGGTCAGTAGTTAAGTTTGCGTGTTTGCAAGGCAAGCTTCCTTAGCGCTTCAGTTTCATTCCACCGACTTTGTAGGTGTTGGGAGTCGTGTTTATATCCCTGCTGGTGCTGTACCCTCCAAGTGGCAGTGATTTGTCTGAATTTATTAGGAATATGAATCCTAGAGAATCAGGTGAGACACATTTAGGCTTGTCTTTGCAAAAAGATTTTGACAGTAGCCAAGTTTAGGATAAAGTCATTCTCTTGCTGTTGCATTAGCCTTATTTGAGATGAATGTGACGTTTCCAGAACTGTGTCTTGACTTTGAGTATCTGTAAGGTGTCACGCTAACAAGATACTAAGGATAAAACAAGCACTTTTGAGGCAGTTCTGCTAAAGTAACTGTTCCAAAACAACTCGTACTTACAATGAGACACTGAAAACAGTGCAGAAGATTCTCACAAAATCTTCACCTTTCTAAGGACTTCAAAGAAGTATATACTCCCAGAGCCGTCTTCAGGCTGTTACACAGTACCGTACATACTCTCAGTGTAAGTTTAAAAAAAGAACCAATTAAAAAAAAAACAACAGCAAATTTGTAGGAGAACTCTACATAATCTGTGATTACTCAGTTGAAGTTTTCTCTGCAGTTTTAGTTACAAAATGTAACACCCCCAACCCACATATTGCTTTACTGTTCTGAGATGTTGTTAATTTAGCTTAAATAAGGCTTTCAAACTGCTAGGAAACTCAGGCTTAATCCCTTACAGCATCTAGAGGCAGTTCAGACCCAAAATATTATTTACATGACAGCATGTGTAAGCCCTGCACAGTGAAATAGAATATGAGGAAACAAAAAAACCAACCAACTAACCAAAACCTACTGGCAGTATATGCAGAGTTACTTGTGGTCGTTACATTACATATACTGGTTTCAGTTTAGTGGTATCAATCATTATACCTGTATATGGGCCAGTTTAAAATTCCACTGAAGTCTTATTGAATCTTTTTTGAAGAATAGTAGATACTCATGTCATATGATTTCAATAATTTCCTGCCAAAGCTGTAATATTATATGTAACTGTAAAACCTAGTCTTCAGTAGACAGTTATCTAAACCAAGCTTGTGTGTTTTATTCTGTGGGGAAGGAGATAGTCTTTTATTTTTCCTAGTGCTGAGTATTACAGGATGCAATCTTTTTATGCTCCCTTTTCACTTCTGGCTGGAGGAGTGTATCCAGCAATGTTTGCAATCGATATCAGCCTTCCTATTATTCTGTCTGTAGTTCCTGAAATTAGGATGCATTTTAGCTAATATTCATTGGCAGAGTAGTTAAATAGACTTTCTTAGGTCTTTTTAGGATTGTGATAGATTATAGCCTTTAATCAAAGTATTCAGACTTTAAAATCTTACCGAACAGTAGTATATGCTAATGCCACACTATCTGAAAAACATTTTTTAAAAAATTCATTTAGGAAGAACTACGTAGTTCTGTGCCACTGTACTGCTTTCTTGAGGTTTAACATAATCCATTTTTCTGTATAAAATGTTAGAAGTTGTACTATAAATTACCTGTATGTTTGGCAAGTTTTCTTTATGTAATTTGCAAATGGTGCAGGAATTGTTGTGGAGGATATTAAGTTTGAGAAAGAAGAAATGCAGGATTAATATGTATCTAAGAAATACTAGCATCCTACATTTTTGCTTACAGTTTCTTTCAGTCCAAGGTAAATAACACATTCAATGTATCTTGCAGATACATTAATATTAATAGGAAGCTGAGACTGAAGTCCACATTTGGACTTCATTCAAGAAAAGGAACATTGCTTTTAATGGAAGCTTGGCCCTAGAAATCTGTTAGAACTGGGTCCTATGTCAGAAAGCTTTTAGACTTCAAAAATAGTGTGTTCAATACAAATATCTTAGGTTTGTTGTTTTTTGTTTGGTTGTGGGTTTTTGGGTTTTTTTTGTTTGGTTTTTTTTTTCCTGGGCAATTCCTGTGTAATCATCAGTAAATTTAGTGGAAATTCTGTGGTTAAGTCTTTACATGTCACTTGAATTGCACAGCCTGATGTTTTAGAAGTTCCCAGTATAAAAACCAAAGCCTTCTTCAAGTGCCTACCTTGCAGTAAACCTGGTGGATGCTCTGAAAAGAGCATTTTTGAATACTTGAACTTGAGATTGTTGTAAATGCTAATTCACGTAATTAGGTGTATGGAAAACATGCTGCACACCACCAGCTTGTATAGCTAAGCTTCCAAAATCAGTGTTAGGACTCATAAAGAATACTGAAATCTATGCAGACTTCTCAATCAGTGTTCTTTTTGACATTTGGTTGAACTTCAAAATGCACTTCAAATTAATAAATCAGTACATTAAACAGCTACATAGACATACAGTAGAAGACAACATGTTTTATTCTTCTGTATGAAAGAGCTCATAAAAAGCAAATAAAAAGTAAAAAAAACCCAGATTAAATAACAGAAAAAAAGGACCAAATTTATGATGGTTATCCCGGTTTTAAATGAGAAGAATTTAATTTAATCAGGTTTGAAGTACAGTAGTGAAAAGTAGCACAGATTTAAAAATATGTATTAGTATGGGTTTTGAGCAAAACCTTCAGTCTTCATTCCTAATCAAATAGCATTTAGGCATGTGTTTAACTTTCATTTAAAGTGGTGAGACTGAAGCAGATTCTTAAAGTCTAAATGACATCAGATGTCGTCTTCAACAAAGACAACTGCAAGCACACTCTAAGCACTTTTCTGAATCAAAATGATAGTTTAGAAATTTTGGAAATGTGCACAGTTCTAGTAGATTCAGGAAAGCTAAATATTGTCCTTTTAATTCCATGCTGTGGTGGCAGAAATTAAGGATTTGGGCTTGACTGACACAGTAAATGCATTCCATACTAAGATGTATTTTTATTCACATAGTCAATAACATAAGCTCTATGGAGCTTCCTTTACTCTTTTTTTTCCAATCAAAGGATTTTTTGCCCAATCAAGGAATGAATATCCAGGCTCCTGCTGATCAACACACATCACTTAAGCTTTCTGTGGCAAATGTAATTGATGTTATCTTACTCTGGAGTGTTTAAATTTGTAACTTCAGGGTTTATATAAGAGAAAAGAAAAGCTGAATACATTAATGACTATTAATTTGATACACTGAGAGTGGCAATTTCAAGGTGCGTATGTTGATGGAAATCTACACTGAAACAGCAGTGCAGAGTCTACGTCACCTGGAAATATTAAAATTCTGTAACCGTAGCATTCTATAATTCTGTGCGTGGTATTATTTTTAGTGGCCTTGTTTTACTGCTGAGTATTAACAACAAAAAAAATTTAATGCCTGATTTGTTTTATGTGTTAGCATGGTTATTAGTCTTGGTTGAGGAATAGTCACCTGGGAAAATGCATGTGAAATCCAATTGTTTTTTTTAGTTCTGTGTATTTATATATCTATATCTATACTGGAATATTGGAAATGGTGAAAACGTATGGTGTATTATTTTCTATCCTTATATAACTGAAAAATAGGTTAACGGATTTTGCTCAACTGTCTAAAGAAATTCATCTTTGAGCTGAGACCAAGCATGGAAAATTTCAGCTGAAAAGAAGAATTTTTCAGAAAGTTAAGAGCATGTGAAGACTGGGGGTTATAATGGAAATCTGAACATAACCCTAAGCTATAATACCATTTTCAGTAGCAACAGTAGGAATGCTAAATTAGAGTAGGGGACATTTTGTGTATACAGATACAGACACTAAAAGCTTAGAAAACTTCATTTCTCTTTAAATGTTCACATGCATAAGATTTTTATCAGAACCACTGATGTCTCATCTGTGCTGAATATATAAAGCTGAAGTTCCACAAACACTAATAAATGTGTTCCACGCATGGGATGAGAGATGGATCCTGTGAGTTTAATGCTATTGAAATTTTGTGGTATTGTTCTTCTGTCTGTAGGAAAAAGAAGGGATCTTTTTAGTTTCCATTTCAGATTTTTATTTCCAAATAATCTATTCTTTTAGCACCGCAAAACCATATCAGCCACACTTTATTGACAGCAATTTTATTGTAGCTAGAGGCTTACAGTAAGCTGTTTATTGCTGTTCCCTGACTCAGTTGACAGCAATTTGGGAATTAATTTTCTTGCCCCTGATGTGCTTTCTTGGGTATTAACAACAGATGTTAAAGATATGAAAACTATGACCTGTTTACGTTCAACAACTCTTTATGGACACACTCTACCCATCAGAACTGTAGGTTTCAAGTACTAAGTAAAATTGGTCCATGAGTTCTAGGTTTCTTACTTTTCCAGTAGAACTGTTGATCTAGACGTATTCTATATGAGGGCAGATACATAATACCTAATGGACCAGTTCTCATCTAAGCAAATTCAGTTCAGGTTTCGTTTATTACTGGAGATGCACTGTCTTCTTGCTCTAGCATTTATTTGCATCAAACATACAGAATCTAACAGGCAAAACAGACATATGTTTTGAAAGATCTAACAGAAATTAGAGGTGATACCTGAATTTTTGTTATCACTTCTCCCACTGAATATCATGGTGGCTTGTAAAACCTATGTGCCAAAGTTTCCTCAGCTGATATTCAAGTATAGCAATCACACATACGTTCTGTAACATATGTGTCTTTGCTGAAGGAACAAGCACATACAAAATCATACATTACTTTCTTCTTCTATTTCTGCTTTGAACATCCAGCTTATGGTGGCTGTAAAAAAGACTTATCCCATTAGACTGATGTGACCATTTAATCAATTCATTTCTGGTTTACCTGAGATAACTTTCCATTGACTGGAAAAAGATTTCCCAAGCTATAGATAAGAAGTGATTGGATTCTATCATGTTTTACTGAAATATGGGGGGAGGAGGACATTTTTTTTTTTTTACTTCCATTGGCATCTTTTAGCAAGGCATTTGAAACATAAGGGGCTTTAGCATCTTACCTAACTGAGATTTTAAGTGCTTGTGTATTGCATACCATACTAATTGTTCCTTTATAATTAAAATATCAGATAAGAAAAGTCCCTTCTAATATAGTTGCAATGATTTTGTTGTAATGGACTGCATTCTAATCAGCTATAAACTCTCTCTGAAAACAGAACTAACCATTAATGACAGAAGACACTGTAAAGTGGCACAACGGTACCATTACATTAGTTGCATGAGAACTGCAAATAAATAACTAAGTCAAATTCTATAGCAGCATTATTGCAGTCATATAAAACAACATGTAGATTATCCCTAGGACCTGAGGATTCAAGGAAGCATTAGCACCACTATAATTTTGTTATTAAATTCAAGTTGATCGTACTAAAACAATTTGTAAATTCAAATCTTAGAAAGATTTGACCTATGTTCTCAATTTAATTTTGAGTTTTGTGAGTACTATGAATTACGTGTGATAATACAGAGAAAGGTGTTAAAAATCTGATTTGTAAGCCCACTAAGGTGTCCAAATGGTACCAGTCTCAGAAGTTACCCATTCTTTGCTTCTTTTTATTGTATATTCTGCAGCTAGTGAGTTGTGGAGAAGATTTGTTTTAAAGTCTTGTCCTGGGTTGTCCTGCATCTTCTGTCGTAGAGAGGGAAACTTGAGTAATTCAGCATTTGTCAGTATTTGTTGATGAGCAGTTTCCTATGAACTGAGGCTGTAATTTTGTGATATCTTTTGTAGAATGCCACGCTAATTTTTTTTGAAGGGCATGAATATTAATAGTATTACTTTAAAGTTATTTTGGAATATGCACAATTATTACTACAAGAGGAATATAAGGACCCTTTTCTTAAGATAACAGTTGAAGCTAAATCCAAACTGGGGTAAAGCTCCCAATTTACATCATCTGCAGCTCTTCCTGATCTTAACTTCTTTATAAAAGCAGTAGGATGATATTGAGATAATATTTCCAAAATCTAAAAAAAAAAGTAGAATGAATTAGGAAGTGAAGTGAATTAAAAAATCATTTTATTTGGAATCAAATTTGCCAAAATGTGGAGGATCAGCTATCAGATTTTTCTTTCTTCTCTTGTTTCCTCCCTGAGGTTGACAGAAAAAAAGATCTAGGTACCACTTTAAAATAGATGCCTCTCCTCACTCCAAAAAAATTAAATCAGATAGTCTCACTGGCTCATAGCTGAAAAAGGATAGCTATTGATATTGATTTGTGAAAAAACACTTAGTATCTTCAAATTGGTGTTTGTCCATTCTCCCTCATTCCTTCCAGCCAAATGAAATATTAGAGATAAATACTTTTATTTGTAGTACGGTATTCTAAGTACCTGGTAGGCTTTTGTGTATTGCCAGTGGAAAAAAATCAGTGATTTATTTTCTTTATTTTTAAAAATTGTTAAATATAAAAATCCAAAAAGAGTAAGACACAGTTCATGTTTCAAGTGTGAATTTTATTTGCCATTCTTATAGCCTCTTGTTGATTGGTTGATAGCTAAACCTGATAGATGCAAATTTCTGCCTCATAATCTGTGCTCCTGAAAAACACATAAGTTCGTAGAGACAAGTGTGTTTTTATGTAAAGGCATCTGTAAGATGTATGACTTATATATCAGGTTATTATGGGGAGCGTTCACTCAGATTACTTAAAAGACATAAGGGATTTGCTGTTGAAATTGATGGTGGAATACTTTCACCACTGAGGTTTATATCAGTCTCTATATTTTCTTACCAGTACTTTGTGGAAGAAGGTTGTAATAGAAGTTTAGTTTTTGCAGAACGGGTCCAGGAGCTCCAGGAAAGGGTGCAGACCCATGATATTTTATTTAAGAGAATACCTTCTTGTGTAAAATAAAATGTAGAGCCTGAAGGGGAGAGTTATGTAACTCCTGGTTTTAGTAGCTTTCTATTCAGTGGAGTTGGTTTGGAGAATACTGTTGTTATGCCAGTCCCTCTCCTTGTAGCATAGAATTAATATATCTGAACATTATGGTTGATTCAGTTGCTCTATTCTTATTTGTGGATCTAGCCTTGTTTTTGTAAATGATGTTCTCAAGAAGTATAATTTATATAATTTTCAATAGTATACTTAGCTAGTAGCTCCTCTGCACACAGTACCTGATATTGCTTCTGTTGACTTTATGGTGGGATTCATCTTTGTGATGGGATTCATTGTACATCAAATCTAATCTGCTTCGTTGGGTTCATGATTTACTCCTTCCTAAAGAAAATATGCTGTTTTAAATGACTTTCCAAAGCTGATGGATACAGTTGCATGAGGTGCCTCCCACACCAGTGAAGAGAATGATCCAATGAAGAATATGACCTAGTATGCTCCATTCTCTTCACTTTACCAGTGAAAAGCATGATCCAGTCCAGTTTTGTCACTGAAGTCAAGAGAAGGGTTTTAAGGGTATGTATTTCTTTAAGTAAAAGTATTATTTGAAGAATATCTATACATAACAAAAATATATAACGTGCAGAGTTGCCTTTGGGAAATTCTTTAGATTATGGCTCAAATTCAAAGATTTCAGAATCAAGAGAACGAGTCTTAGCAACTTTTTATTAAACTGTTATCTGGTCATTTGTGCAGTTGTCTACTTTAGGAAGACAGTGCAATGAAATACCAATAATTTTGTTTTGGTGCTGTGCGAGTATTTCTGGTTTTCCTCAATGTTGCATGTTCCTTGATACCTTATTCTGTGAATGTGAATAGCAATAAAGGAAGTTGTAAACTTTTGATCTCTGCTCTTGGTTATATCTGGCCATTCACATTATTGTATAAAAATGCCTTACCTCTTAGGCTTAGATATGTGTCTACAGCAGTATGAATTTTCAGTCACTTGTCAGATTGTTTCACTTTCGCCATTTCAAAAATACAGGTCAAAATACCAGTGAAGTGCTAGTGTTACCAGAAAGAGAATCTGAAATTGCCTTCAGTTTGTGACAACAGTACCCTGAAATGTGGATCTCATTGAAGTCTATGCCATCCAGAGCAGCAGGAGGTAGACTACACACCAATAGCAAAGTCCTAGTCATCTCTCATATTTTTAACAACTGCCAGATAAATAATAAAATAAAATAAAATGGAATCTGCATCTGTCTAAGGACAGTAAACCTTGCTTGTTGAAATTTAATCTCTCTCCTGAACAGGAGATGGACTTCCCTATTTGAGATTTCATCAGTTTCATTTCAAAAAGCTGTTACATCTGTCAAACATTTCAGTTTGAAATGAATACTTGATATTTTTTGCTTCTGTATGCTACAAGAGCACCAGGTTGTCAATCAGCAAAAATACAAAATGAGACAAGATAGGTGATCCAATACTATGATTGGCATTTTATTTTTATTTTACAACTCCTTTTTTTCTTCCTTAAGCTGCAGTGACTTGAAAATAACAATGCTTGTCCATTCTGTGGAATCATGAGAAACATTGATATAGCAAAGGGAAGCCACCTTGGTTCACCCCAGTCTTGTTTGTCTTAGGGTACAGTCAAGGTGGACAATGAAGCTGTAGGGGACTGTTGCTATGAATTGTGTGAATGTCAATCTCACATGAATGAGATGAAAATATATTGTATGAATGAGATTTAAATACACTTACTTTTTTTTTTTTCTTCATTTTTGCTCTAGAATTAGTATCTTGCAACAAACTCATGCCGTCCATAATATTTAGTCTGTAGAGCAGGACCACTTCTGGGTGGGTTGTGTAGGCTTTCAAAGTGCCTTGAGGGAAAGGAGTGGTCCAGAAATATCAGCAAGTAATGTGAATCTCATGACATTTTTGTTCTTTTAATCTGCTTACGTGATTACAAATCAAAACTTCGGTTTCCTAATGTGATTTTTCAAATACAGGGCTAAGAGATTATCAAAACGGTTGGTGCTTTTCAAGAGTTTCAAGAATCTGCTGTTCTGTCTAGTGTTTTTTGTAACATCCCTGCTGAACATCCCTGGATTTCACAATTACTCAGCTTTGCTCAGATCTAGGCTTTATCCTTCTGTGCTTTAGCAGTTGATTAAGAATCACAGAATACCAAGAATACACAGAATCTGTCACAGAATACCAAGAAAGTAATGGGTTGTGGAGTACTGTATTCTTCAAGCTTCCACAATAAATGATATGAAAAAATAGTGTAACTTGGCTGATACTTAAATATATCTCTTACGAGATGTTGTTGTTGTTTGTTTCTTGTTTCTTTTTTTAAACTCCTCTTTCATTCTCAGAGAGCACTTATTTTCGTAAAATATAAATATTCACATATTAGAAATCTGAGATTTCCTCTTGAATTTTCTCACGGTAGATAAGTGGCACATTTTGTGTATGATCTGTTGTAGCACATGAAACTCATAACCACACATTGCTGTAGTTAAGGACTTTTAATGAAACAACTGGCTTTATTAAGATTCAAAGATTTTAAGTATTTGGAAGGATATCAGGATAGAAGAATAATATGGGAAGTAAAACACTTTCTACACTAGATAGGTACTTGCTTTGATTTGTTGCAGTAGGTTTAAAAGAATCAAATTAGAATGAGTTATAGTTATTAGAATAAATCTGAGAAGAAAATCCATTCCTGTGATACGTATCACACGTTTTCCCTCTGTAGTTCAGTGTCATACTACATTTGGATTGAGAAACTGAACTAGAGGTTTGACAGAGTTGAAACTAGGGCCTAACTTAATAGCCATGGATTTGCAGAGAAGTTAGCTGGGACAACTCTTTCTGGTTATAATTTGAACTGAGGGAGTAAATATATCTTGCCCAAAGTTGCATGTCAAAACTGAAGTGTGTTTAATTTAGCAGACTTCTAAGTACTAAAAGCTGATGTTGGACAAGCAGAGGTGCCTGGTTTTGTAGTGTTACACGCCCACATTTTAATACTGACCAAATCTAATTCACTTGCAATTGATATTATGTAGGCATCTGAGATGTGTGTTACAGATGTGTATGGTATAATGTGTTGTGTGAATAATTTTCCTTCAGAGCAGCTAACATCTGTATTATAGACATGCACAACCAAAATCCTCTGTATATATCTTCACTGACAGCTGCTGGAATACTATGCAACATTTTAGTACCAGCTAGACTGCTGTATTTCACCAGCTGTTTTTGTAGCCAACCTGTATCTGTCGCAGTTAAAACAAGCAGACAAAAAAATTATTTAATAAGTATTTTGCTTGCTTGGGTTTGTTTGTGCTTTTTTTATATATAAGATTGTACATATATTTCTCACAGATGGTATAATGCTTTCACAATTTGGAATAGGTGTGGTATCTCACTTGAGACTTGTGATAGAAAATTGATTCTGAAAACAACAGCAAAAAATGGAAATTACAAGGTAGAAAACTGGATATTGCTACTCAATAACCAGATAGTACTTCTTGAATTCAGTAATGTGAAAGGCAGATTGGGACTAGAGATGGAAATGTTTATGTATCTTTAGATTTCAAAATGGTTAAAAGCTCAGTGTGAATATCTGGACTTGCAGGAAAGCTTCATTTTTGAATAAGAAAGCTGGCAGTGCTGCCGTGATACACAGAAAGTCAGTGATCCTTGAGTCTGCTTGTTTAAAGCAGCACACTAAGCACTTTTCAGCACTGCAGTTTTTTGCAGTGCCTACTAAGATGCTTTATAGATGGTACAGATCAGCTCCAGACAAAATGCTTCTTGTTACTATTTATGATGTTAAGCTGTCATAAAGGTGTTGCAGAAATAATTCACAATTTCAGAACTTTCAGCCTTTGGATCAGTAATGCTGATATTAAAAAAAAACCCAAGCCAAACCATTCTGTATTCACTATCTCAGTCAGTATTTTTTAACTTTTTCATGTCCTAGTGCTATATAGAAGCCTAGTTTGTATTCTATATGGATGAAGTTGATTTTGGGGAAGTCTCTAGCTGCTCAAGAGTGTTATACTCTACCTCCTACTGTCTTCAGTACTAAGAAAGCTGAGAGTCAGGATAGTCCTTTGCACAATGTGACAATGCTTGCTACTGCTTATGGTATTTGGAATCTGATAGGGATGCTGTGATAGCACCTTTGATGAAAAGCCATAGGCACAAGCACAGCAAAGAGAAGTCTTAAGACTGTTTAACATAATGCCGTTGCCTCAACTAGAATAAAACCGGCATGAGAGCAAATTGGCTCTGTAAGTTTAATTGTGATCTTCACCCAAGCACTGCCCATGAGACCTTAGACCTAGCAGAAAACACTAGCTGAAATATCAAGGGGCTTTTGTTGAGATTGCCTTAATTTATCCTATTTCATTAGAAAACACTAACACAATTCTATTCCAGCTTTAAAGCCTTAAGCTCTTGCTGCCTGTTCTGGGTTTTCATTACTTTTACATATATACAGTTACACAGATAATGAGAAACTGGCAAAACCTGCAGATCGCTGCATGTAACATCACTCTGCAACTATTTACCACTTCATTAGTTTTTTCAATAGCAAAGATAAGTTAGCATTCTGTCATGAAATTTGAACTGCTACCACATCCAGCTGAAGCTTATAAGCCACAAGCATAACAACTTTCACAAAGTGCATTAACTCTTGCACCAGAAGATGCAATCTTGTAAACACAAAAAAAATCATGACTGTTGAAGCCAATTTGTTTGACATTTTCTCCTGTAAATTTTGCAGCTCTTAAAAATCTTGCAAAATACAAAGGGAGAAATTTATTTGTTGTGTTACTCTGCACAACTCAATTGGCTGAGCTAGCTTGATCACATTTACATTTGGACTGTGCGGTACATTCTTTAAACATGATGCGCCTTTTTCTCATTTTTGTTAAAGCTTTATCTTCACTGAAAAGAAGGTTTGTTTTATATCAAGACTGCTATTGTTAGGTATCTGTCTAAATGTAAAGTCCTTGTGGAGACAAGAAGCAGGTATTTTGTACATTGATGTAGCTGGTCAAGGTCAGCCCTGAACAATACACCTGGGGTTGATCTCAACTGGCTATGTACAGGTGAAACTACAATACCTTATCATTAGCAAGATTTTATACTGTATTACCTACTTCAGTGTAAAATCATGCAACACTATCTTACAATGTAAAGGTGCCTTTGAGGATATGAATTACATGTGTACTTATTCTAGGTCCTTTTACACTTCTAAAGTGATGCAAAGTGAATCTCTGCCCTGCTATCTTGGCAAAACCATACAATTTGGTCCTGTGGGTGAAGTCAAGTCCTTTATGCGCTTTCATATTTACCCTTAATGCTACCTATAAGTTTGCCCCTAAAACTTCCTGCCAGACTTACATTACTATCTAGTATAATTCCAGTGTATTTTCACACCTCCTTCAATTGTGTTACCACTTGGCAAACTGCCCAACTGCATCAATGACTGCAGCCCCATAAAATGGTTATAATTTAGTCATCCCCTCTATATGAAGTATCAAAATCAAGCATTAATTTGACACAGGCCATTAAATCATAACAGTGATGATGTGCCTATATTCAATTTTTACTTCAGCAAAACTCAGCGCTTCCTGGGAGGCACGATCAGAATATAACATTCCATCCATGGTCTACTCCATCTTGACAACAAATGAGTAGAATAAGAATAAATGCCAATACCTTCTGCAAGTGAGATGAGCAGTCCTTAGCATGGGTTGCCTTCTCCATTTGTTTTTTGTGCTGTAGTTTGATTTTTCCTGCTCCTAAGAATGGACTTCTCAGTGTATGTTTCCCACCTTCTGTTAAAGTGCCTCCTGATATTGCCCATAGGTTTGGATTGCTGTCAACTGAGGGGCTGTCATTTGTTTAAAAACACCATTAAGATTTGCTGTTTATTTTATGTAAGCGATCTGGATAAACATTTGGGTTTTTACCTCTTAAAGTGTTCCCATACTGTTTTCTTATCTCTTTATTTTTGATCTAAACTCAATGACTTTTTTTGTACTTTTTATTTCTGAACTTTCTAGGTAATTTGCTTGCCTCATATACTGCACAGATGCTCCATTCATCTAAGGGTCCTCTTCAATAATCTTTTTTTTTTTTCCCTGCTTCTTTTTTTCCATATACAAACCTACCTACAGGACCATGTATTTGGTTCACAGTCAGTAGGTACTCGGTGAGAGTCATTTCCCATTCACATGTAATACCTGCTGGCTGCTGCTTCCAATTATGCCATATGCTGGAAAACCGAGCTGTTGAAGTATTGGAGTCAATGTTATAATCAAACTAGTTAAGAAGGTAGTAGTATGTCTCATAAAGGGTTCTGGACATTGTCTTGCCATAAGCAAGATACTGACAGGTCCGGCTTTGTTTTGCTGCTTTTTCAGGTGGCAGACTGCTAGACATACGTTCATTATATTGTAAAATCACAACCTTCGCTATCTTGCTGAATCTGCCCTACAGCTATTTATCACATGATTGCAAGGAATGAAAATAACATTTTTCCTTCTACTAGGAATATGCTGCTAACCTTGAGGCAAGACAGTGCATAATTTTATGTGTGCCTAGTCTTGCTGTTATATAGATGAATCAGTGTTATCATTTCCCAGAATTTAGCACATTTAGTGTTTTTGCAGAGCCAAGGAGTTTTCATATACTTAGGCTCTTGGCTGTGACAGTGACCAGGGATCCCAAGTCTAAGTCACATTTGCACTAATGCCATTTTATAGACATGGATTAAGGCCAGGAAAATGCTAATATCATTTATTCCAAGTTAAGGTCTTGGGTTTGTTTTGGGGTTTTTTTCATGGAGATTAAAGCTGTATGTAGTAACCTACATGTAAGGGCTATCTGAGCCCTCTTCTGATATCACATCCATTAATTTTATATTAGTGAAGTTACAGCTATTTAACTGATATTTTGCATGCAACCAAGTTGGATCTGTCTTTTAATGTCTGTGCAATAATTCCTCTTTCTTTCTCCCTCAACAGACAGTCTGCAAGAGTCTCAGAGATATTTAAGACTATTTTGCTTTCTTGTGTCACCTGTCCTTCTCTTGTGGCTTCTTGAGTAATCTCTGTTTTTTAATATGTAGCATTAATTCACTTCAGATAACAAGAATTAGGGAAACTTGGATTTAGGTGCTTTCCACAGTTATGACTTTAACCATCAAATTGCCTGTATAATTCTGTAATAAGCATAGCTCTACTGTAGCTGTATACCTAGTATGTAGCTCTGACTTCTTAGTTTAGTTTGTTCCCAGGGTGACCTGGGGCAGATAGTTTTAAACATAGTGCACTAATTTCTTATGCTACATGGACATTTTTCTGTCATGGACCATTTCTGAGGTAATTTTGCATACAGGCAACATGTTTTTGGTATTATCTGAAGATAATTATTTCCAGTATGCAATTTCTGAGCTATGTAGATCGAATTTCAGTTTTTAGTATTTGTGATACTTTTAACATCTTAAGAACAGCAGGACAGCAAGAAATTTATAGAAAAAAATTGAAATGTGTACTGTTGAAAACAGTTGAATATGCAAATCAGGCCACAGCCACTGTTGTAAGGAATAAGCTATGTCTGAATGTAGAGATGTTAGTATCATCTGTGACCTTAAAAGGAACTTGTACAGGAATAAAATAGATGTCATTATTTTCTAAGCACAGGGAACAAAAGAATCACATTTTTAGTCCATGGATCTGTGGTATTATGAAGTAATTCAATACAATGATGAGATGCATTATACCTAATCCAAACCTACTGGAGCTTCAGATTCTGCTGTTCCAACTTGCTGTGTGAATTTTCATATTTAATTCCTAGTTGATTAGAACTTGATTTAAAAAAAACCAAAACAACATAAGAAAGGCAATAGTTTGTTTTCACTGTCTTCTGAATTGGTGTTGCTGTGCCAAAATATGGGTATGAAAGCAGCAGTCCACCTTTGCATAGTTAGCTGAGGCAAAAGAATCAAGATAAATTCTGCAGAACATACTTGAGCAAAATACCCATTTGTTTTATTGAGAATTTTGCCTGGTTGAGGCCTGTTACCCCCTTATGTCTTGAGTTTCTGGACAAACTATGTTGACTCTGAACCATTAAAGTAGAGCAAGCTGCTTAATCTGGCACATTAAATAAAAGCTCAGCTGGGAAAGGAATGCAGTTATTTTGTCTTTGCATTTCAATTGACTTGAAAATTCTTATTTTAAGCTTAGGCTGTAAGAATATCTCCAAGCAATGTAACATCATTTACCAAGTCAGGTGATAGATGTTTGGCTAGAAATGTATGATGACAAGTGTATGATGGGATGCATCTTTCCTGTTAATGAAACAAACAAACAAAAAGTAATGTTCAGACTTCTCTATTTGGGTCTTTCAGGCAACTTCACTCTGTCTTGAAGCACTACTGCTGTTTCAAGTCATGAACCTTTCTTTTAATGCAGACAGTTTATTATGCTAATCTGCCTGCTGGGCAAAAGCCCAGTTGAGAGTAGCTGAAAGTCTGAAAGAAGCTTCACTCTTGACCACATCCCTATTTTGAAAAAGATTGCTAATGTAGAAAGGCTTACCACCTCTAGAGGTGTGGAGAAGGTCTTGCTCCTCTTACTTAAAACTCTGGCAACCTTTTTTCCTCTCATTTTGATTCCTTTTCTCTGAGGAATTTACTCATACTTTTACCACAGTAATAAGCAAAAATCTGTAATTTTTATTTCTAAAACAAATGAGCATTTTTTTTCCTTTTATACTGAGACTTCAATCTCTGCCAAAAATCTGAAAAGAAATCACCAACTGTTCTGTAACTCTTTAAGCAATTACCATTGAATACACACACTGTGGTTCAAAATGCAGTAAATATATAACACTTCAGCAAAGAAAATCTAGCAAAATCATAAACAAGCAACCGATGCAAGTAGTAACATACATATTTTCTACATTAATACATATAAATTGTGAAATATAAATACATTGTCAGTAATCCAGTTAATGATTCAGTGTATCGTCTTAGCACATGGTGAATGAGGTGAGGCTGCATTTACACTTTATGCTTGTAACCTAATTTATCTTCCAGGAATACAGAAAATACTCAATTTAATATATGGAAGTATTTGTTAAGAAGCTTACTGAAACAATACGGTAGGCTTAGACTAAGATCATACCAGAAGGTCCAACCTTCAGTTCTCTGAATCATAAGAAGAAACAGATTGTGTCAAATGGAAAGTGAGAAATAGCATAATCTAACCAATCTGCACTTTGGCAGAGTTGTCATAGGCTGGCTGAGGTTTCTTGCCTGTTCTCAGTTAATGTAAGTATTTGACGCAATACTAAAGAGCTGACTGTTTTGATTGTGAGTATGTTTTTGTGGAAAGCAAAATTGTGGTAGTTAGAGGACTTTATTGGTGGGCTAATCACACAGTGCTCCTCAGTCAACCAGCAATTGGTTACATGAGTACTTGCACCAACTCTCATTTGGGAACTGCAGTATTTAAGAAAGCCCAGGAAAAAATAGATATTCGCTTCCTTCACAGTTTCTTTTGCTTCCCCTGAAGCCTTCTGTCCATGATCCCTGTTTGTCTTTGAAGTTCATGCTGGGTCTTGGGAACTGTCACTTTTTAGGCTTCTGTTGATAAGTTTTGTGACTCCTGCTCTTTTTGCTGAAGTTGCAGACTTAGTTTTTCTATCTCTTCAAAGTGCTTTGGCTTTTCTTCCTATTGTCTAACCAAAGGTAATGAGAGTATTCTTAACATTTCCTTCCTTGCCCTGACTGTAGATTTACTGGTTTTCACCTTTGCTTTACTTCACAGGATAATATGCAGAGAGTCCCACATGGTAATCATTATTTGTTATTAATCGAATCATATTTTGTTATATTTTACTGGCTTGTGCTGTTTTAGCAACACTTTGTATTAACCATGTAGGCTTAACTGGCATACTTGGGTTTGGAATCTTAAACTATAAAGCGTTCCTGTTTCCTAAAACAATCCGTGTAATGCTGCATAAATGAGAGATATTTCAAACAAAACAGGCAAAAATATTTATATGGGATATAATGTTGCATAGCTCCTAAAATTAGTAATTTTAAAGGCTTGTTTATATATTTTATGTAGATTTTTAAGTGTTTAACAGTACATATCATTATTGCTGTCAATGAAGGGTAAACTGAGATATATAAAACCAACATCTCAAAGGTGATACTTATTTTCAAAACCAAGAATAGAACATGGATTAAAGACTGTGTACATTACGTGTAGTTGCCCTTATGTAGAATAGTTATTGAATTAGATACAAAATTTTGATGTTTTCATGGAGGGAAACGTAACAGTTTTAGAAAACTGAGAATGCCAGCACAACATCCAACAGTTATTTGCATAGTATTGTCAGGGACAACTATTCTGGAGACAATTCAGTGAATCAGAGCTGTTTGATTAATCAAATCAAGTCCCTGTTGTAGCAATGCAAAGAGGTTATGTCTGCTGGCAATCTGATTTGAAATCAAATGTTTATGGATTAATGAACACAAGACAATTGCTTCTAAGCCTCTTTTCAAGCAAAATCTTAGGTCTTTAGAAATGTGGATAAGTAGGCAATGATTAGCTGGGTCTGACAGCACAAGTGAGAATTTATCCCCTCAAACATATACACTTTACAATTAAAGAAAATCTAAGCAATTAAAAGCAGCCAAAATAAAGCAAAGAACAAAATTTACAAGTCATGTTTGTTATTTTATTAACATATGGTAATATTAGCAGTTTGTAATTGTAGTTACACTACATGCTAATTGGACAATAAAATTAACAGAACCATGTCATTTCATATCAACTGAGGATCTATCTCCCAATCTGCTTTTTAAAAAAAATTCCAGGCCTCATCTTCAAATGACCCTTGCACTTTAATGCATTGAAATAAAAAAATATATTCTTTCCTAGCAGTTGTTGTTCATTACATTACCTTTAAAAATGTGCAAGTTATAAAGGGAAATGTGTAATCCATTTGAGCATAAAAGAAAGTTCTTCTGCCTTTATAGGAATTGACTCAGAAATAATTCAAGTACAATTTTGTGTTCCCTTTGGTCTCTTTCTTCTCTGAGAAGGCTCTCTGCTTTAGTTTGATACTAAATTAGTTATATCTAAATGCCACCTTCGTTTCTGCCCCTACTGAGCTTAACAGTTAATTTTCCAGGCAAGAATAAAGAAATCCTTACTTTCATTTATCCCATCCCCATGGTGCAGTAGACCAATAAGAAGCATATAGTTCTTACTGAGTTAAGAGAATAGGAGCACTTCTCTGAAGAAAATTGGCTGGCTTTCACTCACTACATAAAAAATCATCAATTAAAAATGGGAACAGCTGAAAATGAACATCTTCCTTTTGTCAAAGGTGAATATTAAACTAATCCCTGATTTGACTTTACCTTTACTTGTTTTAAGATGATCATCATTGTTATGGTGACAGCATTACCTACTTGGGCTTGTTTGTTGAAAACTGACTATAACTAGCATTTGATCTACAAGTAGCTGTGCTGGCTTTTGTGCACAAGCTAATTGTATCCTAAGTTCATAGGGGCATTAAATTTTTATCAAAACAGTTTAGGGCTGGCAAAAGACTTCCGTTAAATTCTGTGGAAATCATGACAATTGATACTAAGTGCTTTAGAAAAGCCTACCCTTTTGCCTCATGTTATACTCGTGAGGATCTCAGAACTGAATCCTAAGGGTGCTGTTTGCAGCTTCACCTGAAAAAGTGATCTAATTTGGAGGTTAGAACATTTTAAATGGAAGCAGCAGTGATGGCAGTAGTTATTCTGAAAAAAAAATAAATAGAAAGACATCAGTCACACTGTATTAAAACTGGAACAGGTATGTGCTGTTTTGCATGGAGAAACTTTCCATGAGCTGAATATTTCAATCAAGTTTCATATGTGGTCATCTCAAAGTTCTGATTCTTTTAGTGTGGAGTAGTGACTGTACCTCACATTTTTTAACTCCCTGCTTTAGTTCTATTTTTGTTAAGTTTTAGTTATTTTAACTATATTAGTTTAATTAGGCATAAAAATAAATCAAGGAACTAGAATATATCCATCATCATGTCACCCTGTCAGTATACTTGTGCATGTGTAGGTATATACACATATATAAACGTGCATGAATCTTTGCTCTTGTAGGAGCTGGGCAGATGTTTTCTTCAAGCTTTCAGTCAGGGAAACACTGTGCTGCTGCTGAGAGTAAGCTGCCATGTACCAAGATTTCCATATAAAGTGGTTAAGCACTATTGTGTGGTGCTGGAAGATAAACTCCTTTTCAGGAGCACAGCTTGTATAGCTGGGCATGATGCAGTTTGGTCCTGTCCATCCTGATGAGAAGGCATATTCTGAGCATCTCCTTAAGCAAAGTCCATGTGTAAATGTAGTTTGGATTAATGTAAACAACAGTGCAGATCTGTGTGACTTGTTTTGAAGGAGGTAGGATCTGCTACTACTGGTATGACTTTTAGAGAGCTGATAGGTTCAGAGTTGGACAACCACCCAAACCTTCTGTCAGATATTGAATGTATTGTCACTCAGCGTGCATTAAGATGTTCTAAACTAACTTCATTTGAGCCTTTTATTTTCATACAATAAATCATATTTTGCTAAGTGTTTTACCATTAGAGCATCCTGCGGTTTTAAGCAGTGTTGCAGGGACACATGGCTAGTATTACTGGTAGGTAATTTCTGATTATATTTAGTATTATAAATGTTGAAATTTCACAGTGAAACATCATTTTTCTTTCAAACTAGTCATAGAAAATAATTCCAGTTTGCCTTTCAGTAAAGAATGTGTTAAGTTTGTGTTAGGTTTCAGTAGTCACATCAGTCTTAAAAGTGATTCTGCTGCACAGCTTTTCCTGTATTTTATGCTCTGTGTACATCAAAAGAAACAAAACCAGCTCAGTGATCTGGAGGTCGTATACACTGCACCCATGGGTAAGTAATATTGATTCATGCAATAGTATGCTAAGAAACATAAATGGTGTGTGGTGAGCATGTAGATCATGTAATCATACTCGACTGCTATTCTAGCAGACAGGATAAAGTCTTGTTGGACTTATGAAGCATGAGATAGTAGTAAAAGCACAACACTTCCAAAAGATGCCAGCTCTTAGAAATAAAATGTTGTGATTTTAAATATCTGAGATAACTAAGATGATGTTTATATTAAGATTTCCTCAGTTTTGTAGTTGATTGTGAAGCTTTGTCTGGTTTTTGTTTGTTTGTTTGTTTGTTTTGTTTGTTTGGGGTTTTTTTGTTTTCTTTTTTTGTGGTTTATTTGCTTATTTTATTTCGGAATTAAAATAGCGAATTTTTTTGTTTCATTTTTTTCTTAATTAAAGATTTTGTTGTATACATCACTGAATTCGGACTTAGTAGAACTAATAAGCAATCTAGCTTTTCTGTAGAGACTTCACCAGATAATCAATCACAAATCCTGGCTAGGAAATTGTAGCTGTTACTTTTTCATGTCAGTAGTATTAAAAGCCAAGGTTTACAGATTTTAATAAGTTGAGCTCATGAAAGGCTGGTTGGTTGGTTGTTTTCCTAAAAAATAGATTAATTTTATTCCTGTCTGTGTGGGAAATAAAAAAAAGGTAAGGATACACATGCTTGATTTGAGATAGCAAACATATGGCTTTGTGTGTGTGCATGTGTGTGTATGTGTATATGAGGGAGACAGAAGATCCAGACATATTACTTTGCAGTGTAAAAATGTTGATTTAAAAAGAGAAACACTGGTGTTTATAGAGAATCTCGTATTTATTGAGAACAGCCCTAGAAAGGAACGTTCTTAGTAATCTTTCTTTAACAGTCTCAAGTGGAAGAAAGCCAAGTTGTTCAGCTGCACAATAGGTTCCAGTCATGTGGGAGAGTTCTCAGTTAGGAATTGAAAACTGAAAACCTGACATGCATAAGTGAATGAAGCTACCCTATGTGATGTGTTGATTTAAGATTTTTTTCCCTCCTCCCTAAAAATACAGCTGGGCTTCTGCCTTTGTCTGGGCACTGAAGAGACAACACTTCATGAGACATAAAGTTAGTTTAAAACTGACATTTTGGATGTTGGTGATAATTTGTCCTGATGTTATGATGCTAGTTTTGATTGTGATAAGTGGGCTTGATGAAAGCGGAAACTATGATAGCCAAATTTAATAGACAACCATTATAATTTTCTGCCTTGCTAGCAGCAGAGACTTTCCAGTGTTCCTTCACCACAATAATCAGAGATTACTAAATAACAAGTCTCCAGGATTGGGGGAGGATTGAAAGGATAAATGGAGTATGACAAAATTGCACCTGAGGGGTAAAATCTGTAGCATTTTTTGTATAGTGATGTGGTACATCAGGCAAATTGGCAGTTACTACTGATCTTTACATATGCATATCTTCAAATAAAGTGTGTGAAAGTCAAGCAGATGCAACTGTGTGGCTAAGGCTGTCATAAACACTTATGTCATCAACTGCATAAATCACTTAACAGTATCATTTCAAGTATTTTGATGATCAACTATATTAAGCATCAGTTGATTTTAGGCACTGTACTAAATCATTTTTTTATTCTCCTATAAGGTCTTACCCTGCTAAACTAAATCCTGAAAAATATTAAAAATGTAGGGATAGTCCAACCCTTCTCTTCAAAGATAATGATATAATACAATTCCAGTTCAGGAAAAGTGTTTCCAGCTTTAGAATTTAAGTAAATATATACATATATAAAAAAGTGGTTTGCAGTCTGAAGCAAGAAAAGTGTTATTCAGCTTTATTTTTAAACTCTAAATTTTATTTGGAAAGAAACTTACCTGTTAAACATTGTTTATTACCTCTCTTAAAAAATCTAAACTTGGGAGGGTTTTTTTGAGAAAAGTGGAAGTTTTCAGTTTATGTTGGGTTTGTGATAGCTGAACTTAGCCCTTAGAGTAATTTCCTTTCTTCCCAGTTTGGTATAAACACTTAGTCATTAGGGAAAATAGCAACTAGAGCAAAACGTTAAGCTTTCGTCTATGTAGATTTACACAAAATAAAGACAATTAAAGAAGAAAATCATAAACACATTTATAAGTTGCTGTCTCAGGTCATTTCTCATGTACTGTGAATTGTTTAAGGAAACACTTCTTTGGCAGTGTTGACTGAAGGTCATGTTGTTATTTAGACATTTTACCAGTGGAACAGTAAATGGTTCATTAATTCCATTAGCCATCCTTTCTACGCACTGGGAAAAGCAAATGTAATTGTCAACTATTCCTACTGTATACTTAAGCTGTCAAGGATCCTGGAAGGCTTCAGTTATCCTCTTTGAAGATATCAAAGGAAGGGGTGGACTATTTTGTGTCTTTAAAAGAGAAATAGGGAAAAAAGTGTGCTACATAATGTAAGCTAAAAGATTGCTTTTTAACCTAAAGTGACATTCTGATACAGAAACACTGGGCAGATTTCTGAGTGTTAAAGCTTCTGCTTGTTATTTTTTTTTAAAAAGAAGTTTTACAGCACAGCCTGTCAGCATGCCATTAGTATTTTCTCTAAACCTGTCTTGTCTCCAGGAGTCATGCCAGGCACTTCTCATCTCAGTTCCATTTGGGTTCCCAAGGTAATCCATAGATCTTTCCCTCTGTGTTGCTGCATGTGGTGGACAGGTGAGTGTGGCATGACTGAATTAGCTGGGCATGCTGCACTCTTCTTGCATGGATATCAGGCAGAATCAAGGTGCATATTTCTGTAGCTTTTCAATATGAAGTTTCTGGTAGGTTAGTGGCCAGCAAAATACCAAGTGGATCTGCAAATTATTAGCATTTCTTCTAGCCTAATCTACTACATTTAGCATGAAGAAGCAAAAAGAGGTTCCACAATTAGTAGTCCAACCAAAAGTATATTGCATCTCAATTGCAATGTCTGCCCTGTAAGTGATCGCTGCTATAACATAGTGTTTTGCAGAGAGAAAGAACTTTTTTTCTCCATAGAAGAGGCATTTATATTGAAAATTCAGGGAGTCTCTTTCATGCAAGAGTCTTCATTTTAACTATTGTGAAAAAGTCCAGGAAAATAGGTAAGCAAATCCACACAGGGTAGACTTTTGTCCACTACACTTAAAAGAAATAGCGTGCTCTCTTCTGCAGATCTTAATGTCTCAGACATACTTGCTGGTAGTTAAAAAATCCAGTGTTGTTTATTACATCTTTTTCTGCATATTCCTTTTATTTTAGCAATATCAAATGCAAAGCTATCTTGACCTTTGCAATGGTTTGAGCTATTCAGATAACAGTGCAGAGTGCGTGGACACAACTTGCGTGTTCTACTTGAAAGGGAAATACAACTTTTAATTCATTATTGGCTAACTAGTTTTCTGGTATGATTTCCCCACAGTTTTGATTGACAGTTCCACACCTCCAATATATGTTTTGTTTAATTGTGGTGCTGAAAATCTGACTTTGTCTTTAAAGATGTGATTTTATATCCTGATTGCAAAATAATTAGTAGTTCACTGCTCACTCTTTGATCCTGCAAAGGAAACGCGTTTTGCATACTTTTCAAGACAACATTGTCACTGTGTAATGATTTTTCTCTAAAACATGAAAAAATGGAAAAGGAGATCCATCTCTTGGAAAAGTTTTGCTGTGTGTGTGGTGTGATATTATGTAATGAGTAAACACAAATGTAAAACACTTGATTTCCTATATAATGATTATGCAGTAGTTAGTTGCCACAGTATATTATATTACTCCTGTTATGTATTTTGGAGGTGGACGCTATGGATTCGTAATATGGTTTAACTTGTATAAGTAATGTCAGTCCGTCTGAGGGATGCTCTTCCCTCAGGTTGAGAATTATGAATTACAGTGTTGATTTTTTAATATTATGAGCCACTACAGAGTGGAAAATATTTAAGGATAGCAGTGTATGTACTTCTGTATGTTACTGAGTGTTAAAATAAGCAATCAATTGATTATTAAATAAAATAATTATATATAATGCATTATATTTATGCAAAGAATAGCTGCAAAAATCAGGTGAAGTGTTTCACTTTTATTGTAGTAATAGGCACCATTGCTATGTATTTATCTATGCATAGTTAGGAGAGAAGAAAATGCTGTCAATGATTCTGTAATATTTTCTTCATTGTAGTGGCCATTGAGTTGAATAAGAATTCACTGATATGTATAGTAATGAATCTTTAAAGCTATCCTTTCTAATCAGTGTTGGACAGTGCAAACAAACAGGTGTCCTTTAAAAAATTTACCTTTGTACACTTTGAGTAAAAAAACTACCTTAAAAAGGATATAAAGTAGTTGTACATTCAAAATGTATTAAATTCCATTTTTCCTTTGCTATATTTTGTAAAACGTTTTCATTGTAAACAATATGCCTCTCACACATGTCAAATCAAACCTCTTTATTTTGAAAATATATACCTGATGTAATTGGAAGCTTATTGCACTCTCATGCAATGTATATATTGTGACTTCAAAAAGTCTGTACTGAACTTTGCTTAAAATACTAGTATGTGGATTTCTTTCAAATTTATTTTTAATTAATGATATTAAGGATAAGATCCTTTCTAAATGTACTTTAAAATTCACAATAAAGTTTCAGAAGTTGTTTTGTACAATGTTGAGGCTTTGTGTTGAATTTTCTTGTTGATTTTTTTTTTTAACTGGTACCTTGACTGTTCAACATGTGTAAATTTGTGTTTAACATCACTGCAATTTAAATCAGGTGTGCCATATCACTAAATATAGTATCTCCATTTGCTTAAGAGCTATCTTCATTAAATTAGGGATTGCTACTCTGTTGAACACAGCATCTCCTGGCACTTTTGTAATTTCTGGTGGAGATTCAGTCTGTGTTCAAGAAAGTCGCTGTGTTAGACTTGAAGGGAGATACAAAACATATACTGTATTTTGTTTATCAGCTCAATCCAGGAGACAATACGGGATGAGCTGCATGAAATAGTGTGGTAAACAGAGAAAAATGTGTTTATTTTATAATGTCTAAAAATCTGCTTTATAGGTCCCAACACAAACAAAGAGTAAATATGACAATATTGGATAAAAATGCAATGCTACAGTATACAGCCAAATCTATTACAAGCTTTAGTTTTTATTCTCTTTGTCTTTTTTTTAATGTTATTTTATTATTAGATGATTCAGCAGCTATTGAAGTAAAAATATTAGTGGCTTCAATGGGGAATTTTCCTGAATAAACTGGTAATGAAGCTCTGTAGAGCTTAAAATAATGATTACTTTTCATTTCTATCCTTCTTCATCTTAAAAAAAAAAAAAAAAGACAGTTGTTTGGCTCAGAAATGAGAGTTACTATTTACCTTTATTTTTATCAGTGACCAAAAAGGTTAAGCAAGAAGGTGGTATAATTTTTCTTTTGAGGATAAAGTAGTCTATTCCCCATGAAATTTGCTACTGTTTAGCTGTTTGCTTAACCAACAGATGATTAGGATTTTAATTTTATGGATGAAATTTTAAAAAGCATTTAGCATTGTCCCAGTATTTTCACTGTGAAAATTGCTGATGGCACAATTTTAGTCGTTGGTATATGTTTGACCACCCTATATGGCATATCTTTATTATCGTGAGATTGTAAGTTTTCAAGATACTTTCCACTGGCACTGTAGATCTGCACATCTGAAGACACACATAGCATGATAGTTCCCATTCAGAAACCCCAGTATGCCTTCTCATCTATGGTTAGCTAGGTTTTTACACATTAAAAAATGTAATTCTGATGTCAAGTAAATCTGATTTGAGAGAGATCTAGAATTCTATATGTTTTTCAAAACCCCCTATTTAACTTGTCTGTTTAAATAGGTAAAACTCTTATAGAAATTATTTCCCACTGCAAAGCTTCAACTAAGGTCCAAGGCAAAATTAGACCTAATTATCTTAATGGCAGATAATACTCAGCTGAATACTTAAGAAATGCCTTGAATTTAATGGTACTATTCCTACGGAAAATCACATCTTTCTTTTCGAGTGACTCCTTCATAAAAGACTGAATAACAATTTTGAATTATCTTCGAAAAAGAATCTAAAATTCACACTCCAAAGAGAGTCCTCAGATCTCTAAAGAGATAGATAGTTTCACCATACTTGTCTATTTTTTTCTGTCTTTAATAACATTTATCTCATTAAAGATCTGCTGTAGGGTTAACTCAATACTCAATTGCAGTGAAGCACTGACACTCCAAATGAGAGAACTATTTTCACTTTGAATTTGGGAAATGGGAATGGTTGTTCAAGTATTCTCATGTGAGGAAACACTGGTGACCAAAAGGAGGTAGAATCATGTACTTTCCTTGCAAATATAGTCAGAGACCATAAAAATACACCAGCATCATTGTACAACAGAATAAAAAAAACACTCACTGTTATCAGGAATGAAAGTTGTCTGTTGCCTGGTTTGATGCAGCTAGTCATCACCTGCTCAGTTTGCTGGATTTGGGACTCATAATTGCCTCTTGATGTACGACTGCGTCTTTTTCCTAAGGTTCTCATCTTTGCCTTCTCCATTGTGAATTATGAATCTTTTTTATTACAATAGTACTGACAAAGTTAATTGATTAGCCTAATTTAGAACATGATTTTGCAACCCAGGCTCCTGTTAGCTGGCAGCTAAATCTGTGAGGCACTGTGTTCGCTTCAGTATAACATTTGGAAATGCTCACTGGCATGCCAGGGGTTATGCAATCCAGTGCTGAATAGGTACATCTCCCTATGCAGAATCTGAATTTAGCCAAGGATAAGGGCCCCTACACTCATTGCATTCATTTTTGTATAATTTGATCTCAATGACAGAAAAATGATCCCTGGTGTCCATAAGCAAATGACCCATCCTGAGTTTAATTTTATACATTTATACATAATATACAGTATTATAGTACTGCAATATCTTGATAAAGTGGTGGTAAAAACAAAGTTGTAGTCAAATTAAGGTATGGTAACTCTCCTCAAGCAGGAAGGACTTCCTGTACTGGTATTTTATTTTTTTTTAATTATTAGCTACATGTGAGAGTGATAAACATCAGTTTCTGTGACATTTATTCACACCAACATAAACCTAATCTGTATTAATCAGAGCCAAATTCTAGTCCCCAAAAAGAGATTGGAACCATATATAGAAGAAGGTGGGGTAGGATGAGCTTAAAGTTCATCACTGTTGGCTGTCATCAAAATAAAAAAAACCCCAAAAGCATGGTTTATTACCTAGGAGGACAATTTAATGTAGTTTTTGAACATACATAAATGCCAAAATAATACTCTACAGAAGGAGCTCTAAATTGAAACTTATTTTGGTCTTACAAACACTACATTTTTTAGTTGTTGCAGAATTTTGCTTATCAAGTGATGTGATAAGTCCATAAAGTTAGATGTTAACAATTGTTTAACAGCCAGACTCGGACTGTTATTTTTATATGCATGTATGTATTTCAATTTTATTTTCTTACTAGAAGGAACTATTTTAGTGACAAAGATTAAGGAAATGCTCCAGCATCTTGTCTTTACGGATTTCTTAAAGAAGGAGAGAATTTTCCAACAGACAGTGTCTAAATACCTGATAAAAGCTTGCTTCATAAGAAATGGAGGAAAACATTTTTGTCTTTGAAAAAGCCTTCTCCTAGATTTTTGTTAAGGAGCAGGTTTGCTGAAGGAACTTGTTCAATTTCATTCTTGCATATTCACTTGGCTTTTAATACAAAATGTTTTCTTGCTTGCAACACGAAGCAGGATCTTGTCACAGCACTGCAAAGGGAAAACACATAGTGGGCTTGGCACTTGCTGACAATGTGCTTTCATTAAAACTTTAAAATGTAAATGTATGGAGAAACGCATGTCACATTCCATCACAGAGCTTCACAGCGATTGCATTCATTGCCACGAGTATGTGGCAGAGTTGTTCTTTCTTCTTTTTATAGCTTATTTCCCTTGTAAATGCAACTATATAAAGAGTTATTTTTCTTCGAGTGAATGTTTTGCCATCCTTAGCTAATCAATAGAAGTCATAGCTCCAGCTCTGTTAAATCATTAGCAGTTTAAGTTAGTAACCAATAGTTAACAGATTTTTAACACTGCAATTTTTCTCACCCCAAGTTCTTTCTCAAACTACTTTGCAACACTATTTTCAGGTCACTACTCAGTGTCTTATGGAAAAGAGTGGGTGGATTAGAATTCAGATACATGAAAAATGTTAAATGGAAATTACTCAGTGCTGCCTTGATTATGGCCAGAAATTTGTGAATTAAAACCAGTGGAGAACATAATCCTTTTCTGAATCCAAATGGCTGTGACAGTTTGTACAGTTGGGAGACATGGGGTATTCTTTAACCAGTTACAAAGCTATTGAGATGGATCAGGAAATACAGCGTAGAAAGATTATACCAGTGAATTCAATTCCAGAAGTGTCACATCATCCCTCCTTTTGCTTTTAGTTTCTTATTTGAATGTTAAATACTTGAAACACAATCTATCATTTGGAACATATGTTAATTACAAAATAACATAAGAGCTCATTTTGCTGTCAGAAGCATTACTTTTTTGGTCTGATAGTACACGGCAATGTGCCTGACAATAGAATTATCAGTGGTTTAGAAAGCTTTTTTTCACTCCAGCTTCTTCAAACTAGCTTTTGCAAAGGCATGTTCAGAGATCACAGGGACAAGTCTCGTTTCGTGCCAGGAAAATCATGTTTCTTAGTAATAGAGGGTGACCATAGAGGCCAGCTGCCGGACCTTTCCTAGGATATTTTTATTTTGCAAATGAGAGTGTCACTGCCCTATCCGTCATGGAAGATAGTGGAAGAAGGAGCTGGAGTTGCATATGCTTCAATGACAGGCCTAGGAGATATCTTTTTATAACCAGTACACTTGGTATTTATCTCCATGTGTCCATTTAAAACATTGCTGTAAACCAATTACTATTGCGTTTGATGTGCTTCTTTTTCTAGAAGTCTCTGATAGAAGACTTCTGGCTCTAGTAACATACCTGCATACCAACAGGTGTACAGTAAGAAAGGTTCAACAGTGTTGTCTCTATGCAACTTTATATTTAATTTAAAAAATACTTTAACATGACTTTTTTGTGCATTTGTTTTGGTTGTTGTTTTTTTCATCTCTTATGCTGGCCTGGTCTCTCCAGGCTTGCAAGGTATTGATTTTTTCTTCTTTTTCTAATTAATGTTCTTTCTTAGCTAGTCTCTTTTGCTGATATAGCTCTTTTTCAGGATGACACAGCATTATCTTGTTAGAGGTAAATGCTGACATCACCTAGAGTTATACTTTTAAAAATGAAAATAGTGTATTACTGTTCTGATCTAAATACTATTAGAAACATTTTTGTTACAGAACATGACAAGAAATTAGGTAGTCTGTCTTTGTAAGTGTGATAAGGTTGTCAAGTTACAGTAGAAATAATTGAGAAATTGGCATTACTTAAGTGAAAAAATAATTCATTCTTAAAGCCCAAACTAGTTGCTTGTCAGAAGTAAGAATTTCACTTAAGTGAAAGCTTTAAATAGACTTGTTTCAAGGATTTTAAACCCCTCTTGCCAGATTTAAAATAAAAACCATTAAAAATGTAGAATTATCAATAAAAAAACAATCTTTACTAGGAGAGTGAGTTTTAAAACTCTCTTAAATGCTGGAGCACCTTCCATACAAGGATAGACTGAAATAGTTGGACTTCTTTAGCCCAGAGAAGAGAGGGCTCTGGGGAGGCCTTGTAGCAGCCTTCCAGTACTTAAAGGGGGGCTACAGGAAGGATGGGGAGGGGCTCTTTATTAGACAGTGTAGTCATAGGACAAGGACTGACGGTTTGAAGCTTAAAGATGGTAGATTTAGATCAGATATTAGGAAAAATGTTCTTACTGAGGGTGATGAGGCACTGGAACAAGTTGCCTAGACAAGTTGTGGTTGCCTCATCCTTAGAGGTATTAAAAGCCAGGTTGGACGAGGCCTTTAGAAATGTGATTTGGTGGAAGGTGTCCCTGCCCATGGCAGGGGGGTTGAAGCAAGATGACCTTTAAGGTCCCTTCCAACCCAAACCGTTCTATGATTCCATGATTCTATTATTTTCTCTAAAGAACTGGTGAGACAAAATGCTATGTAAGCAGAATAGTTTCTGAGAAGTAAATATTGTACTCTAGTATTATCAGCTGCCTGCTTCTGCCATTATTTTTGATTGAATCCATTTGACTGTATGCCAACATAGTTCTAGTTAGTGCAGAGAAGTAAACAACCTGGGTTTGGGGTTTTTTTATATCTTATTCATCCAGGTGCCCAAAATCAGACTTGTGAATTTAACCCTAAAGGTTAAGTAGCTCATGTGTAGACATGATTTGTGACATGCCTGTACAGATTTAAAGCTAGATCAGTTTCTTTTTTCTTTTTTTAAAACCTCACATTTCTTTGAGTGTTCTGTCTAAAAATTTCCAGTGTCAGCCTTTCTGTCCACAGCTGTGAGTTCAATATCTAGGATAAAATTCATTACTTGTAATGCTTTTCATTCAGAAATGTGTATTTTGAAGGTGAGTGTTTTCAGTGATCACAGGTTAAAGCCTTGGTAATCATTGTGATTGCAATAGCTTAACAAAAAGTATAAGTGATGTCATGTAAAGTGATATATATGTTTTTATACCAGTTGACCATCTAATGACAAGTTATTTATATGTTGGTCGTTATCTTCTTTGGGGCAGGTAAAGGAGTTCATTCTTATGACATTCTAAGAACAAGCCTTCTAACCACTTATGACCAACTACTTTGACCTATTTTTTAGTTAAAAAAGGCATTAAAAATAAATTCCATGCTGAAAAGTAGCTCTTTTGCCTTTGTTGCCTGCCACCATTGTCTTGTAGCCACCTATGTCTGACTTGTGACTAGCTTACTCTATAAATTGGTATTTTTCTAATGGCTAGTCCAGAAAATTCAAATCTGAATAACAGGCTAGAACTTCTTTCTTTCTTATACATCATCACCAATTACATATGGGTCAGACAAAACTGCTTAGTCAGATTTATGAGAATCTAACTTGGTGGTTTTCTCTTTTCTTTGAGGAATTTATGCTTCTTGTAAGGGTTTCCTTACATATTTCTTTTGTTTGTTTTTTTCTGAATGAGTGGGATTTCTTCGTTATTAAACCCTAGATATTGTGACTAGGATGGAAGAAGCTTTATTGAAGTATTTATGGAATTTTCATCCAAATTTCAGTTTAGTGGACTATCACTCTGGAGAATATGGATTTTCAGCTGTGAAATTCAGTGGCAGCAAAATCCTGTCTAAGCCCCATCTCCATAAAACCTTGAGGCACTTAACATGCAAGGTCTGCATGGGTTTTTTTAAGTGTCAAGGATGCTGAGGTCTGGACTGCTTTGGTTCTGTATTGCTCTCAGTATCACAGCTGAGAATCCACTGCTTCCTCTTTTGTCTCCAGGGTGAAGAAGAGGATTTTAGCTTTTGACGACAATAACTATAATGACAAAAACATGAAAAAGGCAAGAGAAAAACTATTTCAAGCATAAATTCTCAAAGAGGGATCAACAAGCCACGTAGATTTTCAGTGAATGCACTAGCAAAATGCTTATTTTCAGTGGGATATGATCAACTACCTGAAATTTACAAAAGACTCCAAGCTCGCAATCCATTTGGTTTGGTTTTTGGTTGTGTTTTTGGTTTTTGGGTTTTTTTACAGTTATTCTGCCTTTGGGAACAGTGGAGTAGTCTGGAAAAGACTGCAGCAGATGATTCTAGAGACTTCTTGAAGAGCATAGCAATAGGAAAATATATCAGCATTTCTCTACTGACATTATGCAGTAGGTGATCTTTTCCAAAACTCTGTTACTCACACAGTATTAAAAGGACATACAAAAGTTTAGTGTGCCCATGGGGGCTTGGGAGTCAGATTATTTCTCTCAGTGAGTTTGCATCTTTAAGTTAAGGACTGTGTTCTTGATGTTAGCTTTGTCGGTATAATAATGTCTCATAAAAGAGAAATATATAAAACTAGATCCATTACTACTGAAACAGTGAAAGGTCATTTCCATGGAAACCATGGGAAGCTCTCATACTATAATTTTGAAGAAGCCTGTCTTTGAAGTTATAACGCATTTATGCAGTAAGCCTTGTTTTAAATTAAATTAAATCTATATATGTAAAGTGATAGACATTTTGAAGATTCTGAGTATAGCTATTTTCTGAATTGGGAATGAATATCAAAGCCAGACGTGTTACTCATTTTGGATATGGGGAATCTCTTTCGTATCTTTTTGTATCTCATATTGTCAATAGCTGAGCTTCTTTTACTGCAAACAGTAACCTTTAGGATTCGGGAGTGAGGTTTCTCTTTTCCATGACCTTGTTTCCTGTAAAAATGTCTGTGAAATACTTTGCAAGATAATTTACCGTTATTTTTGTTCCTTGTTGTCCATCACTACAAGCTTTTAGATTTTTATTTAGACAGATAGTCCTTTTTTAAAGAAGTTTGAATAGCATATTTTAAAAACTAAATAGACAATCAGCCTATAGATGCTGTAAAAAAAACCTCATCTGAATAAATAATTCACCAGTGTGATTTTTTTTCTTCATAATGAGAGAGAATTTTATATTTATATAATGCAAGTATGGAGAGGTAGACAGAAAAAGAACACTGAAGTATCTAAACTTGATTTTTACGATACTGGAATATGCTTACGTATGCCTTCAGTGTGGGATTCCAAAAATAAGAAGTTTGCTTGAAAATCTTTGAAAGTTTGCTAAACTAGCTTTTAAAAGTAATTCAGCTTCAGGATCCTCAAGCACTGGAGGCTAAGAATCCTTACTTAAATTAATTTACATAAAATTATAATGAAGGTTGGAGCCAGACTACTTTCTTTTTCTCTTATCTCATCAGAATCACTGAAGCAAAAGTCAGGACATCAACTTTTACATACCTGCTTTAGATTTGAAACAGCAGTAAGCTTTCAGACAACCTACTCCCCAGGGCTGCCTATGAAGTCAATGGGAAGAGTTAGTGGTATCTAAGGTTAGGCAGACTCTACAATACAGGTCCTGCCCACATAAGTATTTAGGAGTCTGTACCCCATTAAAATCATTGGAGTGGAGTCACTGAACTGTCTTCTTAAGTCTGACTACGCAGTTACTTCATTACAGAGGAAGCCCAACACTGCAGGCTGGTAAGGCCATCTGAATCACCTTTTATCTTAGAAACAACAACAGTAGTTATAAGACTGTGACTGCACTTTTCTATAAGATGCTCTGGATAATGTCCATACTTGCTTCACTGTCAGGATTTCAAAATGCTTACCAGAATTAAACACTTTACGTTTTAAGTTTGAAGGACTTCAGGATCAAAATTATTAAGGTCAGCATTTCTAAGCTACCATAGGTTTGATGGCCATTTGTAAGTATTCATTTTTAAAAAGTTTAGGCCTAACTTCAGTATAAGAGTCTAGGGCAGGGAGTTCTTGCTGAAAATAATATCCACATTTACTGAAAATAGTTTTAAGTTTTCCAGAAGTTTTTTACAATTTACAAGTGGTAGGGAAGAAGTGGTGTAGTGATCTGATGCACAAGTCACTATGAATAAGGATTTCCAAATCTGACATTCTGACTTTCAAGGTGCAGTTAAAGTGAAAGAGATAAATGACAACTTTGTGAGTTTTCTGCATTATTCATTATGTCAAAGGGACAGATTTGGTTGGAGTTATCATACAGTTTGCCAAAAACTGTAATGCAGCCATGTACTTCAGACTTTGAAATTGGAGATTTTTCAAACAAAACATTTGCTCTTTTTCTTTTTTTTTTAAAGTAATATTTAGTGAGGCAACTGCAATGCAAGTTCATGCCAAGAATCAGCTGGTGTCATGAAATATTCTGAGTGTTTAGAACACTGTTTTGGTTTTTTCATTGTATGCATGTATGTAATTCTCTCTGTCTGGGAAAGTAAATACTTGAACTCACTCAGACCATGCATTTAATTTACATTAGTTTAGTTCAGTGATACTCTCCAGGATATCTTGGGGTTTTTGCCAACTCCAGACTGGTCAGATAGGAAGATGTGGATGGTGTTATGCAGAAAGTTTGCTTTGCTCCTTGATTGACTGAAAAATGTTTCTAAATACTGGAACAGTGGGTTTCTTCTTATTCCTCACTGCTAGTAATCACAGAATGGCAGAATGATAGGGGTTATGAGTCCAGCCCCCTGCTAAAACAGGTTCACTTATAGCAAGTTGCACGGGAATGTGTCCAGGCAGGTTTTGAATACCTCCAGAGAAGGAGACTCCACTCTCTGGGAAGCCTGTTTCAGTGCTCCGTCACCCCTGCAGTAAATAAATTTTTCCTCATATTCAGGTGGAACTTCCTGTGCTTCAGTTTGTGCCCATTGCCCATTGTCCTGTCACTGGGCATCACTGAAAAGTCTGGCCTCGCCCTCTTGACACCCACCCTTTAGATATTTACAATAATTGATGTGGTCCATTTTGAACTACATTCACAGAAAATACATTTATACTTTTAAATATATTTATTTTATTTAACCATCTACTGTTGCCAAGGAACTCCAGTTATCTAGTATGTTTTCTTTATATTTGGCCAGATCCAGAGCAAAGTCAAGTGAAGGCTCAGAGAATTTCAATAGGCTTTGGAAAAACTTGTAATGTTTGTATGCACTTATCAGAAAGTAGTATTTGTAAGGGTTTACAATTATGTGAATCAATCCTAAGGCAAATATTGCAGTTACAGAACTTCAGTTCATAGGTATTGCATATGAAAAACAGCTTTTAAGTCAGTTGGGATGAAGAAGATGTGAAGACACATACCAATGAGCACTCATATAGGATTCCCTTTGTATCCTCCCATGAGCCAGCTTTTAAACATGTAGATAACTTACTTATTTTGTGCAAATTATGAATATTTTGAAATCACAATTTGTCTCCTTTTAACTTCCCCTGCTGTCTCCTCCCTTTTTTTTCTCCAGCTAGGTTTTTAGAAGACTAAATTTAGTACAGTGAGTCACTAGCTAGCAAAGAGCAGTTGGCCTAAGCCTCCCATGACTTTTACCAGTTTCACTGATATGAAGGTAGTACTTTAAGTAGCATTCTTCCACTTTTTCCAACCATTACAATAAGGAACAAAGGAGGACCAAACCTATTTGGTCTAGTGTTATATGCCCAGTCCAAATGTTCTGTGGATTTTCTCAGTGACAATACTGATACTATACCACAATATACTTTTCACCTTTGGGATGTGAAAAAACTATATCTGTTCCTTTTTTAAATTAATTTTTAAAGGATATGATTAATAAATGCATAAAAATGGGTCTACATTTTCATCAAAGGAAGTAGGATATGTCATTTGATATCATTATAATTGACAGTGTTTAATTGACATTTTTGAGATTAAAAGAAAAGAAAATAGTTTTAAATTATAAAAATGGGTCAAATGCTAATTTCATGTTTTGAGCTCAAGAACAAAAACCAGAAAAGTATTTCTTTGTGTATTTCCTTCTCTTGATTATTTGAAAGTGGGAAAATGGCAAATATAAGTTTGATTTGTTTAGAGGGTATTTATCAGCTGAAAAGTCAAACAAAAGTTTATCTTAAGATGACGTTTTTGAATATTATATGAAAAGAGGGCTGATAAATATTGTAGAAAAAGATACAAGGAGTGAGGAAGCTTTACAAAAAGCATCAAAACAGAAATAAGCCATCATTGCAAATTTCTGGGAGAATATATGTTAAAATATCAGAAGAATATTCAGTTTTATTATCAGTTTATCAGTAAATGAGACTAAATACACCATCACACATTATTGCTATTGTCTGATTTAGTATTTTGATTCAGACACTGTTTGTATAGACAATAACTTCAAGAGCATACTGTCGCAGCCAGATGGCATGTGCCTTGCTCTCTGCATTTGCAGAAGACCTTACAGCATGGGTGCCAATTCTAAAGACAGTAATTTTCAGCAAATTAGAATAAGTTGTGCACATATGTATTTCAAGATCAAGTCTCCAGGTCAGAAGTAACTCAGGAAAACAGAGGCAGAATTTTGAGTATTTCAGGTGGTAAACAAAATTGTAGGAAGATGCAGCTGGCAGAGAATTTTAAACTGAAAACTGTCCTCAGATTTTATTGTATCATATAAATGTCAAAAATTATGTAATTGAAGTGGAGATCAGAGAAGACCCTGCTTGAAACACAGATTGGTTTTGATATTTTTGCGAGGAAGGCATACTGAAAACAAAACAAAAAAAAGTGATGTTCTTGCCAACAGAAATAAAATCTAGTCTCACTCTAATTTAATGTAATTTATCAACTGTTAATATTTATTTCTGATAGCAATAATAAATATACATAGAGTGTGTCTAAAGATTAACCATGATTCCTGGTGATAACTGAAATGTGCATCACAAAGAACCAAAGTATCTCCAGTAGTTCCCTCCAACTCCAAATGTGACACTGGTCTCCTTAGGGATATGCTGGATTCAGGAGAAGGAGAGAAGTGGGAATAACCAACTGCAAGGGCATCCATTTATCCTGAGGTCATGAAAAGCCCTCTGTGACACCAATCTGAGCTGCCCAGTAAGCCTTGTGTAAGGGGTTCAGGAAGAAGGAAGAAGGAACCAGGAAATTTTTTCTTGTCACCTTCCAAATCATCCCAGTGCAAAGGGAAGGATCGAAGCCAAAGTGATTGTTTATTTAGCGCATGCAGTTACTGACACTAGATAGACCAACATTCATCTTTACCTCATTCTCCTCTGACATATTGCATTGCCCAGTGGTCTGACTGAGGTACAAACATGTATACAATCCACCAGTATTTCAAAGTTAAGCATTAGAGGACAGGAATAGCATTGTCTGTGAAGATACAGTTCTTGCTTGACTAGTGCATGAACGACACTACCAGTGATGAAGGAAGTGATATTAAGTATAAGACCATAATATAATCAATAATGATGTAAGATATAAGCCACACTTCTTCCATCACTGTAAGATGTGCTGGAGTTAATAAAACTGTACCAAGGTAAATTTGGCTTTTCTGGTCTTTTCACAATATATAGATATAAGATACACAATATATTGCTCTTACAGGATCCTGAAGATAAAATTCTGCCAAAGATACTTTCAAGTCAAGTTACTAGAATTGCTGTACATTGACTATATAGCACAGGATTTCTTTTATGCACTCTTTAGTATGCTTTAGATCTTTTAATATTTAACAAGCAGAATAAGAACCACCCAGAAGGGGCTTTTATGTGAGATATCACCTAATATTAGTCTTTCTANTCTGGTCTTTTCACAATATATAGATATAAGATACACAATATATTGCTCTTACAGGATCCTGAAGATAAAATTCTGCCAAAGATACTTTCAAGTCAAGTTACTAGAATTGCTGTACATTGACTATATAGCACAGGATTTCTTTTATGCACTCTTTAGTATGCTTTAGATCTTTTAATATTTAACAAGCAGAATAAGAACCACCCAGAAGGGGCTTTTATGTGAGATATCACCTAATATTAGTCTTTCTATCTATTTCCACTTTGAGAATTTTTTTGGAAAGTCTTTCTATCCTTTATATTCTTGTAACAATCCATTTATTTACAAGGTTTTACAGTTATAGCATTATTGGCAAAGTGACTAAACGTGTAGGAAATTAGTAATCTCTGTCTTATTTTTATGGTTTATATTCTTATGTATCATAACCTTCCATAGTACACCATTTTAATATTGTGTAGGTGTATCTTCTAGTGTAAGATGATATGGTTCGTACATCTTCAGGTAAGTAATTTACCTACCTTTTTGTTTCAGAAAATTGTTAAATAGTTTTGTGTGACATCCTTCTATAAAGTTCCAGCTCATCTCAGTGGCATTGCAGTTTTCGTTGTACAGCATTATCTCTGTCATATAAATACTGAAGACTTGAAAACTGCTTTGTTGCTGCTGTTGGTTTTATTTTCAAAATGAAGCAACAACTATCATGTTCCCATTGACAATAATAGAGATTTTGTGAATTGTTGCTGTGGGAGCTGTCGTAATGGTGCAACACATCTATCTAGATCATCAAAATGGCATTCAGAATCCTCCCAGAGTTTGTTGGATCTATACCCAATCCAAATTACACAGTGCAATCAGATAGAACTAACTATACTGGAATCACTAACTTTGTGAAGCATTGATCTGAGAAGTATACAAAGAGATAGCATATCTTTATAAATTAGGACCAGAATTACTGTTTTGGGGATATTTTACATCCTTCTTGATATTGGTTTTTATTTCCATCCTTCCAAGTTACACACAAGTATTTTAGGGAGATAAGATTGCTGGAAATACAATCAGAAAAATTACTCTGAAAAGCCTGTGAAGTTTTGTACTGTCTGTCAATGTCTTTCCTGTCAGAATAGGTAGGAAGTCAAAGATGCCATTTCTAATTGCCAGCTCTGTAAGTACGAACAATATCTGAAAATCCATGTTCATAACTTTTTCATTACTTACTAATAAAAATTCTGCAGTTTAGATTTATATAAATCCTTTTGCTTCTGATGCGTAAGAAATTCAGCTCACATTTAAATGATGTGTAATTCTAACCGTAGTAAGAACTTGGTATTTATTGCTAAAGAAGACTTGCATGATTTTAAGAATGGTTGGGCAGATAGATCCTTATGAGGGGGGAGAATAAGAATTGGTCAAACAGTGACTCAACTGAGTTTACTTTCAAAAGTTGAACGTAAAAGACCTGACCTTAAGCCTACTAGAAAGAAGATCTAATTTCAGTAAGCTTTGAATGTTGGGCTAATAACAGATTATAAACCATGCACTTATTTATTCTTGTAAGTACATCTATGAGAATTTGTAAGGTTCTGCATGTACAATATGTATCGTGATAATACCCTGCTGAGATCAGACATTTAGAACCTGTCCTCCATCATACTTATTCTGTCTATGCAGCTGTAAGGTCCAGACACCACCTGGCCTTGCTTTTTTTCAACTTTAGAAACGTCTTCATCGTATTTTCAAATTAATATATTCAAATTTCATTATTCTGAGAGAAAATACTTTTTTGAAATCTCAGTTTGTTAATTAATGCTCGAGATTTTTAAATACCCTTAAGTGGAGGAACTTTGAATTGAGTGTACAAGGGAGATATGAAAGGCAAAACGTCCTTAAAAATAAATCTTTATGCTTCAAAAATAGTTGTTAGAATCAAACACTTCTTTGAAATAAAGCTCGAATATGCACTTGATGCAACAATTTTTAATGACTAGAGTCCATCGGTGTCATGAGACGTACCATTTCCCATTTCTTGGGAGTTTGTAACAACTAATGCTGTGTAAGTCAAATCCATCAGAGGACACCTTTCTGCAAATTTCTACGCTCCGCCGTTGCAGAGCTCCCTAAGGCCTCTGGAGAGACACGAGGAGAGATGTTTATTATGGGCTTCATTTATTGAAGAAAACAGCTTTTGCATTTAGTGGGAGGATCACAGAGGCACAGTGAAACTCAGAGAAGTCCCTAAGCTCTAGGTTTTAAATCTCCCAAGCTTGTTTGTTCTTTCATTTGTCTGTCATTGTGCACAGAACAGCATGACCACTGTTTGCCTCTCGAGCCACAGCTGCCAGTGGGGGATAAGCGAGAGGCCCAGTGCAGCAGAGGGGAGGATGTTTACACAGACCCAGCCTGCCTGAAGTTTATAGAGGAGGAATTGCTTTTAGAGATGTATAAAAAAGGTTAAAAGGGAGGATTGCTCGTCATCTAATGGGGAGCTTTCTTAACGTCCAACTCGCTGTTTTTCTGTCGTGCAGAGCTAGGCATTTCTACCTCCCTCCAGCTTCAGCAATTTTTTCTTAGCTGATGTTGAGCTGATCAGGTGGCTGGCCCCAGGGAATCCGGTTAAGTGTTAAAGCAGGACAGGTCTGTGACTCAGTGGGCAGCTGATGAGCTTTCTGCTCAGCTTAGGCAGAGGGTGCTCATTGCTGCTTGGTTGAAGTTACTGTCCCATTCAGCTCTATCACATCAGAGTTATTTCTCCATCAGTGTTCAGGCTACTCTGAAAATGCAAAAAAGAAAAGAAAAGAAAAAAAAAGATGTCCCTGAGCCCTTCTGGAGCTCCTTTTCTTTTAGAGTCATTGGTTACTAAAGAATTTGCAGTGACTGCTAGCATGGCAGCCTTTGGACTGCACATGTATGTTTCTTGGAAATGGCACCCCTTTGAATATATATCCCAGAAGGTTGGCTGGCAGATGCTTTGTGACTCTTTGGAAAGGTATAATTCACTTCTTAGTCACTCAGCAGCTTCAGTGGACTCTTATCATCCTTCCTGGACACCTGGCAGTGCAAATAAACAGCAATCTCTTTGCTCCCCGTCATACCCTGATTATTGTAGTGTCTGTGCAAAGAAGGAAAACCCTACACTTGATCTCATGGATATTTCAGCTGAAGCTTGACCTTTGGCTTCTTTGGGCTGCCAAATGTTATGGATTACCCAATATACATTTGTATTTTTCTCCAATATGCTGCTTTATGTAGGAATGTGAAATTTTACTCAGAGATTGCATTTTCTGAAAGACAAGAACCATGTTCAGAATGAGATTCATCTCATCTAAATCTAATTATCTACAACTTTGATATTACATCTGAGCAACATATGTAGTTGTAAAGAAACAGGAAATAGGATGTCATAAGCCAGTTGGCATTTTTAACAGCACAAGATGACCTGCAATTCTGTATTTTGCTGCACTGATGGAGCATACTAATACTAATTAATATTTCTTGCAGGATCAGATTATTTGGATTTGATGTTTGCTCAGAGGAGGAGCTGGTTTATTATAACACATGTATGTCATAACACATTCCCCCAAGGAGTATGAATTAATTTTAATTTTAAAAAGTTTAAACAATTGTAAATGTTTTTAGTTTTGATTTTTTTGTTTTGTTTTGTTTTTAAGAAGGTATTTGTAATCTAGAGCAGCTGTGTTACATGGATACATTTTTCCTTTATAGCATGCATGATATTTAAAATTATGCTAATATAAACAGTGTTTTTGTAACCCAGCACAAGCTTTTGCTCAAAGTGAATCACTTTTGACTCTCTTTATTTATTTCTTTTCAAACCTATTTGTCTCTTTCATACCTGACTGTGTATTTTATTTCCCTGTGGTTTCTTTCTCTCTGTTTTATCTGCCCATCCAATTTGTCTAACCTATTTTAGGCTTTTGTAACAGGCTTATCACTACAGAATCTAGGTATTACACGCTTCGATGCATTTCTGAAGGCTTTCATTTTACTTAAATGCCTTTGAAAATACTTAGGAAGTATTATTAATTGGAATCAGCAGCCCCATACAACTTTAGGTACTAATTAGACATTGTCCTTCCATAAAATCTTTATGACTTTCCCACACAGAAGATTTTAGCTAACTAACTCAGTAATTTGGAGATGGAAAAAAAACATTGTATGTGCTTTTGTCAGGCTTTACTGCATACACATTAGATATGACATGGTTAGATTATGGGGGTTTTTTTGTAGAGAACAAACATGAATCTTAAATATAAAGTTCTGTGTTGCCAATTAGGTACATTTAGGTAAGTTCTGCCTTTGGATCCCATCTCAGGGAATTTAATGAAGAGAGCAAACTTTAAAAGCAGTCATCCATTGACAATATAATTCTAACATTCTGTTTTCTTTCATGTTTCGTATGATTTAAAGAGTGTATTTGGTTATTTGTTTGTTTGATCTCTTTTACCCCAGAGAGATAACTTCCCCAGAATATTGCAAACAACATTTTCTTCTTCAAAACAGTAAGACTGTACTTACACAAGTCCCATAATTTTCAAGCTGAAAACTTAATAATAGAATGGGAAATATTATGTCCAAGCTTTTATGTGAGTATGACAAATTGTTTTATGTGTCTGGTATTGTAGCAGTGTTCCTAGCACAAGGTCTGTCGGGAAATATCTTACTGTTTATTGCAACTTAGTCTATCACTGGGAACTAACTGAAGCTGTCCTTACTTCATTGGAAAGCAAAACTTCCTTTACACACCTGTAGCAGCTAAAGTCACAGAGCATGGATGGCTCTTTTGCTACCCAGGGGCTCTATGAGTTATAGGTGTTGTAATGCTTATAGGCAAGGCAGCCTTACCCTTGATCACACCACTTGAGCTACATCTGCATGCACATCCTTTCCCCAGGGGTTCAGTGTCTGGGTTGTTACTAGCAATCCACCAGCTGTAATCACACTTCACTGGCCCTCTCACAAGATAAGGAATGGATAATGCTTTCTCCCGGTAGTTGCTTCAATACAAAAAAAGAAGTCAAATATGAGAGACTTCAGATAATTTTTATTTGAAGTGATGGAAGTACATTCAAGACACCTCAACAGATCATGTGCACTCAAGAAAACAAATTGACCTAATATTATAAACTCAGTGGAGAAAAATACAATGTGTGCTAAATGTGAGCTGCTTTAAGTCTGATTCCATGCTAATGGGCTTCAAGAATAACTCCTCTGTCTTTTGTGATGTATATTTTGAACTTCATTTTTTAGCTTTGAAATTGTTACAATGAAAAGGAAAATTGCATGTTGGATAGAGTAAATGTGACGCTACTTATGAGATGAGGCTGAGATAGATTCGCTTAACTTTAACAATAATCTTTTATTTGCACTGCATTAATCTTTACACCAGAACTCTATTTCTGCCTTACACATTTCTTTTCTAGTATGAGTGCCCAATATTGTTTCCTCCAAGTAATTCTGTGAAAAACTGAGCCAGTTTGCTACATTTGGACAACATTCGGTTTCACATGACCCATTTTATGACCTTTTTCTTTCACATAGGCCCAATAATTTATATACCTCATAAAGTCAGATAAATGTGAGTATATTCTGTGATTAAACCTGCAGCTAGTATAGTTTAGCCTCTTGACACAAATTTAAAATGAACAAGTTTTTCAAATTATTTTGCTTTCCATTACTTAAAGTGCTGAAAAATGAACAAGTAAATGTGCTTGCTTTATTCTTTTGCATGAATCAACATTACAGTGAGGGATATCCCCAGTGTTTAAATGGATGCAAAAAAATCCTTTCTAACACAAGAACTAAACATTCTTCAAAATCACAGGAGACTCATCCCACTATGTTTACTATGAAGAGGTCAAGGAAGGACTTTGCAAGACATTTAAAACCTGCTTATCTTTTGACTAAAAATTCAGGACCAGCATTTGTGGACCCACAGTGTTTGCAGAAGCCATATCAAATGAAAGTGATTGTTAAACCCATGCTTGAAATTGTATCTGTATAATATCTGAAATTATTTATGAATCTCTAAGGAAAGTGTTAGTGCTCTTGATGAACACAACTCCTGAGCAACATGCCAGTTCTAAGGATAACTGTCTCCAGAAAGGTTTATCTCAGCAGGCTGACTTCTCTACTTGAAAATAAAAGTATTATAGAAAGGAAGAACAGTGATTTATGAAATGTAACAGGAACTGAATCTCAGATCTCAGAAATCTCCGCATAACCTCTGCATGTCTACTGCTATCCCTGGAGTCGTGATGCTGAATCCTAAAGAGCTGGGAAAGAAAGCAAGCTTTTGTCAGAAGTAGAGCCTTTGCAGTTCTTCAGGAAGGAAGCTTTTGTTCAGCTCAGTGCAGTGAGTTGCAGCTCAGCAGAACTTTTTGTACGTTTTTTTTTGGCTGACATTAGACTGCAGCTGTGATACAGATACCTTTTCAATGGATCTTTGCTGAACAAAATGTAAGGTTGAGACAGGGCAAATATTTTTATGAGGTCCTCAGAGGAAGTAGGATCCCTAGAGCAAAAAGAGTGATGATCATAAATTCACACAGTAATCTGACATTCAAAGTTCACCTGAACTCTGAACTTTAAACTAAAGGACATATAGGTCACATTTAGTACATGGAGTGTCACGACCACAGCATCTCTCTTACTTCCTTGTTACTTCAGTACAGTATACATAGCAATCTAATTGAATAATAGCTCCTTAGAGAGTCAGATTATTATCAAATAGCCACTCTTAAATCATATTAGAATGAGTTCTTCTGCCAGCAGACACATACACAGAGACTTACGTGAAAGAGCGATCTGGAAATCTGAATGGTATATATCAGCCCAAGTACAAGACACTGTACCTGCTTTCAGTTATGTCATTTGACACCAGAGAATTTTACTTCCTCTGATGCTCAGAATACATAAAAATAAGCAAAGAAATGTTATTTGTGTCAATGTGTACATTCAATGTGCCTTTGTATGTATACATGCATTTCTGATAAAATTCAACATTGGAACTATGCTTTAAGAATGAATTGAAATTAGCTATGTGAAATTAAAATTATCGTATTATATAAACTGTAAACTTAGAGATACATATTTTCAGAAAGAAACATTTTTATTTATATTTTAAATCTGGAACCTCTCACTTCACTAAAAATTGGTATTGTCATCAGCCTGCAATGCTGATGACAGGCATGCAATACAGTTTGGGGCAAATTAACTCTTTAGGGTTGAAAAATATTTGTCTTATTGGTAAAAAAGATTTATTTCCTAAGCCTGATTGCTTTATTTATTCAGTTTAGTAGAGCAAATCTTTATTGTGCAAATTGCATCTAAGTTGTTTTTTCTGCCCCTTGTTTATTCCACAAAGATTTCTCTTGTCTTTTCACCAGAAAAGAATTTTTCTAAAAAAAAAAAAAAATATTCATTCTTCATTTAAGCTATTTACCATAGTAGAGTAGATTCTCTTGAGTTAAACTTTAATTTCAGGTTGAGAAAGTAAACCTTCCTTCATTTAAGAAACCTATTTCAATTTTTAAGACAGGTAATGCGAAAAATAGTTTTACAGCTCATTCCACATTCATCTAAGCATTAAAGCATTACTTTCCTTCAACTGTGGATGAAATTCCTTATATTTTAATGGCAAATGTGTTAGAAATATATGGGTTCAATGTCTCATGCTTTGTCCAGGGCAAGTGACTGACTTTCACAAATATTTTTCCAATGATCCCTCAGTGAGAAGGATGAAAGAGCTAAGCATCCTATCTGAAACATGAGCTGATAGCATCTCCACTTTAACCTGGCTCCTGGGCATTGTAGTCCTTGTAAATAGATGATTACAAACTTTGAGGTGAACATGACTGAAAGACTCCTTTTCTTCCCTGTGTAATAAATACCATTCTTGATTATTATGAAAAAGGGAACTTTCTACCTTTTTGGTTTGTAGGGGTTTTTTTTCCTTTAAAAATTATTTAAAAGACAAGGTTTTTGGTTTATGATAACAGGAAGGATATATGGTGTTTTTGAAAGGAGTTTCACTGGAATTCTGAAACTTCCTATTTAAAAACAAAAGACCTTTCTATTAAAACAAGTTATTTTAAAAACTCTAGCCAGTTCTTTGTTTACCTTGTACAACATATAGAAGAAACAGCTTATAATAGCATTCCTACTTGCGTGCATACATCCAGCCAACCATCCATATAACTCTTTAGCATGAGAATTTTATGGCCAGAACTCCTGGCTGAAAAGCAGTAGGTATTTGACTCCTGCTGTCTCTCTCAGACATTCTCCAAATAGTATACTATTTCTTCATTTACATCATCCTAAAAATGTACCTTGCATGTTTTTGTTTGTTTGTTTGTTTTTAAGTGATAGTTTCCTGTACAGTATGCTCTGTCTTGGATACAGTTCAGTAGCGAGGAAGGTAATTTATCATTCTGTAAACTGATTTCCTAAGATGGCATGTGTTGGCTCCTGTGAAATCACAATTACTGTTGTGTCTGCAAATACTAGCACCTGGGATTGAAGGTCTTGCAATGACCTAATGCCTAGTGAAACAAGATTTTTCCCATTTTAGAACTCTCCACTCATCTTCTAGTCCTTTCCTCAAAAACCTGAGCCTCCAAAGACAATATCATGCCACCAAGACAATAACTGTGTTTCCAAAACCATGGGAAGACCTATTGGAATCATACCATTGTATCTCAATGGATGAGGTCACATCTACTACTCTGGACCATCACTCTGAGGTTTCCATTTCCTAAAAGGGAAAAACTGTCCTACAAAATGCCTGGATTCTCTGTCCCCTGTTCAGCCTAGAGGGCAGGGAGCATGGTGGCAACAAAGCTGACTATCTTAGAGTTTGACAAGATATGTTGTCCTGGTTGGTAAAAGGAAGAGAATTCTCATTGTTATGTGACTAATGGTGGTTATGAAAGATCTAAAAAAATCCCTCTCCATTGATTTTCCTAATATCCGGCAGGAATTAGAGACATTTGCTTGCAGTGCTTTTCCTTATATGGCAGCAAATCCATCATGCATTTTTTTTCCTGACAATTTTGGCTTGTATCAAATGTGAATCTGGCTCACAAACAGCTTGTAAAAGAGAGAAAAGTAAGACTCTTAGCCCCAGTAAGTGCCTGAACACTCTTTCTCATTCACTTGGCATGAGTATGATGGTATTGCAACTTGACATTGACATGAGCATTTCAATGGCTGGACAGTAAGCTCTCTGATAAAGCCATTGTCTGACTAGGAAACAAGCCTCTTTTACAGGACAGCCTCTTTATAGCAGTTATAGGAAAAATTAACCTTTTGGAAGTTAAGTTTCTGTTTGAGGGGCCAAAGCAAGGAGTGAAAGCAAGGATTAATTTCCCAGCAACAATCTAAGCTCTTTTCTTTTTCAAATGAAGACAAAAGTCAGACAGGATTTTATGAGAGGTATTCATATGCACATGGAAATACCAGACTTTTTCTTCTCCTGGTTAGGCTCTGCTTCCAGATATGAACACTAACAAAGAGTCTTATTTGTGGAAATGATCCTTTTCCTAAATTTGGAAAAATCAAAGAAAAATGAAGAAGAAACTCATCCAGAAAATATTTTTTTTAGAACATGACAAGCTTGTATTTTTTTTAATAGATTTTGACAAGAGTTGCCTCATTATGCTTGGTATTTTTTTGGCGTGTAGTTGAAATATAGTACTCACTGCATAAAAACATCGTTTTTATATGGTTTAGGATGTCTGTTTTGTTTTTGCCTATGTATTTCTTAGTTTTACGGTAGTTGCCATAGTGTGTTTTTCCAAAATACTCATGCAACTGTTTTAATCTCTCTCCTCTTCTACCTGGTTTTGTTTGTTTGTTTATTTTCTTCTCTTTGGTTATAAGCATTTTATATCAGCCTGTTAAATCTGTGCTACTAAAGCAATACCATGAAGTGATATAATCTGGAAGTTAAGTAGAGGCATTATGTACTGAAATAATTCCTAAATCATATAGTCCATATTAAGAAAAATCTGGGGGAATATAATTTCTGTCATGGCTTGCAAATAATGAGAAATATTGTCAGACCAGTGAGTGATATCCACAGTTAGAGTCCATCATACTTAGTTTATCAGTTTGCAGTCTTTTCAGTTATATTTTTTTCATTTGAAAGTTTATTATTGGTTGCTATACATTCATCCACTAATTAAGGTTTCAATCATCTTTCTGAATATATGATCTTAATCCATTTATAAATCTTAAGATTTATCTAGTTTTAAAGAGTATTTTTCCCCTGATCAGCATCAAGAAAGCCTCATTCCTTACTGCTTTAGATGAATGCAAATTGTTTTGGTTTGTACATGATGGCAAGCTAGGACTTCTGCCAGTTCCCTTGATTGTTTTAGAGAAATTCCAGACAGCTAGGAAGTATAATAGTAGCTCCTTAATGCATGTTTAGTATTGTAAATCTGCTGTTAATGGTGCATTAATAGCTGTCATCAGAAGTATCATATAAAAGTGTTGGTGTCAGCAGTGCTATGCCTAATGGCAGTCTCCTTGTGAACAGACTACAGAAAGAAATGAAAAAGAATAGATGATTGTTTTAAACCCTTGTCCTTTATGTGGAGAAAAAAAGGAGTGAGATTGTCACTTTAAATAATAGTTTTCTTCTTCAGGAGATAGTTTGTTGGTTATTCTCTCTTCATGTTGTGCCAAAGTTGATTTTTGTGTACTGGAGACAATAAATGTAATGTGGGGGCCTGATACATATTCATAATTCGCTCTAAGGCTAAAGTGCTTTTCTTGTACATTCATCTAGCTACAGATATTGTGAGCACCAAAAGCAATTACTTCACCCCATCAGCATGGTCTAAAAAAGAATACCATTAAACTCCTTGTTCTATATTTATTGTAACAGGGAACAAGAAGAACATTCTGCTGAGACACCAGTGCAAGTACCAAAATTAGTATGCTTTTATTCAATTATATTTGACAAAGCTGGACACCTTTTTTTCAATCAGCAATGTAGTAAATTTATGTACCTCTCACAACCATTCATAGAGCTCTCCAGTGTTAAATTGTAGTAAAAAGGGAAGGCTAGGCAAATTTAGAAAAAGAGCAGTATGCTTTCCATTTTCAAAGGAAGACCTGAGACTCTTAGAAAAGAATGCTGCATTTTGAATTTGATGTTTCTATTGTCTGGTTTTTTTGGTTTTATTTTTTGGTTTTGGTTTTGATTTTTTTCACTATAAACATATAGAAATAAAAATCTATTGAGTGGGTTCTTTATAGAGATCAAAAGATGTGTTCTGACCCCAACACTTGTAACACAGAAAATCTGGATAGAATCAAAGGGACAGTGGACTGTGCAAAAAAAGAGGAATAATTTTATGGCAAAAAGTAATTATAAGTGAAAATTTTAAAAAGAGGATCAGATTATTTTTTAAGTGAGTAACCAGGAGACATTTCACTAAGTTTGATACACATACAGAGAAGTATTTGTTTGCAAGTGAATAGAACACAGAAGCTGAGCTCATGGGCTCATCATAGGCAGAGGTTAACATTTTAGAATGGAAGAAAAATTGATGGAAAAGTGGAAGGTCAGCTGTTAAAGTTCTTGAACATCAAAAAAAATAATTTGCTTAGAAAAGTAAATAATACAGATAAGAAAACCTTTAAAAGGAGCGTAAAACAAGGAATAAGATGAAAGCATCAGACCAAGACAGTTATCTTTCGCAAATATGTTTTGTGTGACTGCTAGCGCTTCACAAGTGCAGTTGTTCATGCAAGACAGAGTGGTGTTTTGAAAATGTGAGGATGTGAGATGCGGAGAAGATATATAATTTTTTCTGTCTGCTCTGGAGATACGGTATACAGATGTTGGCCTGGAACTATTCTGATTCGTGGAGTTGCTTGCATTAATGACATAGTGGTGACCAATTCGCTATGCAGTAAATGGACAGAGGCACCTCCAAAACATCATCCATCTTAAACCAGGCAGACAAAGTAAAGGAGATTATTCATTTTTCAGGGTTACCTGGGTTTTCTAGTTTTGGGGTTTTTTTTCTCTACAGGGAAGTTTAGTAACTCATGTAACGTAATGTAACATAACATACTTAACAATCTTGTCATGCAAGGTGAATCTTGCTGACAGTTGGATGGTGAGTGTAGATTTTTGCAGCCGTACTGTTGAAATCTCATTGTGCACATGCTGTAAAATGCAAACCTTTATAAAAAGAGTCGTGTTTCTTCCTGTGCATGCATCATGCATCTTACTTGGAGAGTTCAGAAGCAGGAGTCTTGTGGACCAGAAGCAAAAGCTTTATGAGGTGAACCACAAAGAGCTTTTCAAATGTTTCAAAGTTGGCTGAATTGTGTCCTAAGATGTTCATAGACCTTGTTTCTTCTCCATTTACTGGTATAAATTTCAGGAACTGTTTTTTCTATCTGGGAACATAGGTAATGTGATCTGCTGCAAAACAAATTGCATTGAATATATTTGTATACCATATCAGATGAGCTACACAATTAAAATTACATATTTACCATGAAAAAAATTATAGTGAGGAAGAAAATTATTTTAAAAATTAGTTTAGCTGAATTTTTAATTTTCTTAATGACTACTGCCAGTTTAGAACTGGTGTACACGGACTTAATAAGTGCAGTTGGTTTTTTTTACAATTTGCTCTAAACAATCTGAGAACATTTATGATTGAGTACTTGTAGCTAAAGAAGAATTTAGTGCATGCAGAAAGAACATATTTTTAACTATATAGAAGGCAAAACCTTTATTACCTCTATTTTTACACAGATTTTCAAATTTTACTCTTTCCTGCCTCAGGACAAAAAAGAGTTGTTCAGGGAAATTAGTATTTTCATATTTAATGTTTTTATTGTTTTTTAATTAAATTAACCTCAGGACAAAACCTCAGTTTTGTATGCAGCACTGGACTTCTGGGTTCACTTAGTAGTGTATAAGAAAGCAACTGTATCACTTAGTAATGTATCTCAAGAAAAGACTCTAGTGGCTGAGCTACTACATGGTGGTAAGGAATGGATGTGCCATCTTGGTGGTATCAGAAATGTGGTATGTCGGTTTAAAAACATGATTTCAAATCCTGGTTGGCTTTTCTGGCCCCTATAATGCTTCCAATCCAAACATTCCCATCTCAACATGCTCTCTGTCTGGACATCCATTGTGAGGTCTCCTTCACATGGTAGGATGTGTTACAAATGTTCCATTCCTTCATTTGTCCACAAACACAAGGGCTTTTTCTTTTTCCCTGCAAATACCTTTTCCTTTTTAAGCAACTTCTTATTGATGTGAACAGGATCTGCCTGTATCAAGGGTGTGAATGAGAACTGGATTTGACTGAAGATGTCTGTCTGAAGTAGATTATCTAAAGTTTGGCTTCTATTCATCAGCAGTACTGGTCACCCATTAGTATTTAGGAAAAGCTCTGCATGTTGACCTCTGTTGCTTTAGTTACATCTGTACTAATGAAAATTCCTATTAAAGATTCACAGGAAAAACTGTCATCATTGGTAAATTTGAGAAAAGGAAGGTTTCAGTTCAATACTTTTAATAAATTCAATAATATAAGCAATTAAAAGAAATCAGGTATTTTCTGTGAACTTTATGTAGTGCAAACAGCATAGTTATAATAAGCTATTACAGCTATTGTCAAAAGCCCTTTAAATAAGATTGGATCATTTCTCTGTTTCTCTCTTGTAGCATTTTCAATTGGTGAATTGTAACTTTGTTTTATGGGAACTATTTAATACACAAATTCCACAGGAACTTGAAGGAGTAAAGTAATAGTTGTGATGATTTAAGATTAGAAGTGTTTGGTTAAACACAGATAATAGTTGTAATAGATCTGAGTTGTCACCTGAGATTATATAACTTTATCATTTCACTGAAGAATTGCAGATAACAGTCTACAATATATTCTCCTACGTGGTCTTGTCCTTTTTTCCCTTACCAAATTATGCTCCTCTATATAACAGACAGAAGAGTTTTATTTTGTCCTCATGATATGTAATATTTATGAAAAATTAACTGATATTATTTGCTGATTCACTTTGATAAATGATGGCAAATATGACCTTCATGTACTTATTTATGGTTAATACATTTTGTTTCTCCCTCATGTTCTGGAGTTGCTAGACTAACTGCATTTATGAAAACTTGCAGTGAACTTCATTTCTATTTGTTAAAATTAACAGATAACTAAGAAAATTGCTCCTTTGTCAGCCTATTCTAATTTTTATAGTGATTGGTCATATCTTTTAACTTCTGGAATCAGAGGGAGACAAAGAGAGGATTCTGGTAGGGAAGTATAGTTTGTGTGCATTTTTGCATAGATTTCTGAGCTAACTTTTCTAAACTTTACTATTAATATCTAATAGCTTTTTTAATCAAGATATTCAGTTTCAATGGTCATGAGTCAGAGAGTTATTTTCTCTCCTCCAAGAAGTAGTTTGTTTGACATAGGAGATGTTTTTTCCTGAGCACGTTATCACAGAGAGCACGGCAGACAAACGAATCAGTCAGTTTCCATCCTCCTGGTACACACAGCGCAACACAAAGGCAAGGTTGCACCTTATTTTCCTCATTCACTCAGGCCTATGGCCTTTTAGTCAAGGGCACTGAAGTACTTCCAATTTTTATTTTCTGACGCAGCCTCCTGCTGACTGAAATCTAGGTCAAAAACTTGTGACCTTACTCCACGTGCATTGTTTCTGCTCCTCAGCAGCAGTGCTGTTTGATGGCTGCAATGTGAGCTGGAGATCAGTCGCCAAGAGGTACGTGGTGCTGAACGATTTTGGCTGCCTGTGAAACTGTTGTTACAAATCTGCCTTATGCAAGAGCTGGAAAGTTAATGCACTGCCTTTTTAAAAACATCATATTCCACCACGAGTGCTGAGGTATTTCAGTACTGATCCAGCAGCGTCTCCTAGAAAAGGAAAGTGGCTTTCTGGGGTCACAGCAAAGGTCCTGCTTCTGACAGTGGGCAGCAGCAAGTGTTGAAGGAGTGGTGTGGTGGCAAGGAGATCACACGATGACCTTCTGAGGTTGGGAAGTATTTATTTCTTGCTGCTCCATTCAGAGCAGTTAGCGGCTAGTACAGGTAGGAATCAGACCTCCTTCATTTGATAGCAGGGGCAGAGGGAGTTAACATGAAGGAAGAAGATGAATCAAACAGGAGAAATATAGCTTGAGTATCAGAGAAACTACTTAGTGGTAAGCTGTATTACCGAATCAGGCAGCTTCCCAAGGAAAGATGACAGATTTGTATTGCTCGTGGCATTTGAAAGTGAGCGGCACACAACACATGAAATAAGTTAAGAGGTATCTCACAATCTCTAGCAGAATGACAGATTAGATGAAAATGTTTAGATAGAAGTCACTATCCAGAAAAAGGTTTAAATAATTTCCATACTAGCTTAAATAAATGCAAATGAAACAAAGTGCATTAACTTTTATTAGAAACTGTAAAAAACCCCACAAACAAACAAAAAACCCCCTCAACTCTTTTCCTGTCCATCTTGCAGAAATTACCTTCCTTCTGTGAACCATAGTTTTGCATGTATTGCTTAACTTTTATAATCCTTCTCAGTTTATGGTCTTATAATGATCTGTATTCAGTTGCCTGCCTCAAGACATATACTGTAAAAATATGCATTTTTAGAGCACCAAGTGACTGAAAATACCTTGCATCATTTTATTTTACAAAACTAAATTCATATGTACTGTATTCTAGCTAATGCCAAACTGTGTCTTACACTGGCTCTTGCTCCATGGGAGTAGGATACTCTTCAGTATAATTACACATTTCATAACCTGGGCTTTCATTTTAACCAGTTTTATGCATCTGCTTTGTGTCTTTTAATGAATACTTTGTCCAGAATGTCATACAACCCAAGTGAATTAAATTCTCCATAGTCTGAAGCATTTACTTTAAAAAATATTTCATATGCAGCTGCCTCCTAACTTACACAGAAAACCTCCATGTGAAGCTATCAAGTTTTCAGTTCTGGGCCCTTCACCACAAGAAGGATGTTGAGGCTCTGGACCAAGTCCAGAGAAGAGCAGCGAAGCTGGTGAAGGGACTAGAGAACAAATCTTATTGAGAGAACTGGGGTTGTTTAGCCTGGAGAAGAGGAGGCTGAGGGGAGAACTCATTGCTCTCTACAACTACCTGAAGGGAGGTTATAGAGAGGACGGTGCTGGCCTCTTCTCCCAAGTGACAGGGGACAGGACAAGAGGGAATAGCCTCAAGCTTGGCCTGGCAAGATTTAGTCTGGACATTAGGAAAAAAAATTCACAGAAAGGGTCATTGGGCACTGGAAGAGGCTACCCAGGGAGGTGGTTGATTCACCTTCCCTAGAAGTGTTTAAGGCATGGGCGGACGAGGTGCTGAGGGGCATGGTTTAGTGTTTGATAAGAGTGGTTGGACTTGATGATCCGGTGGGTCTCTTCCAACCTGGTTATTCTATGATTCTATAAGTATAAACAAAGCACTTAAAAACTTCAAGACATCATACAATTTTGCATCGAGGACTGTTTAAAGCTTTAGGCACTAACGTAACTTAATTTTTATACAAGGGAAGAAAGAGATTTAAGTATTCAGAAGAAGATGAAGTCAGAGAATGCTGTGCCAGGTGTTTCAGATGTAGGAAAGCTTAAAGCATGGAAGGAGAAATGTAGCAGCAAAGCAGACCTGCTGAATAATTCATCACTGTCTTACACACTTCTGCTGCTGTACCATTATTTAGGAAAGAATATTATATTGTTATTGATTACAGCACTTGCTGACATGTTTCATTTACTGGGAGGTATGTGGTCACGCTTCATATTTCCAACACTTACATCAGCAGAGAAACTTGTGTACGAGCTCGGTTAAAATTTAAGAGGCTGGATGTTACACACATACACAGAAGAACAAACATGCACACTCACTCAGCATTTATCCTTAACACTCCCAGTTTGGACAGGAAGAACTTGCTTCATGTATCAGAGGAACAATCTTCCCACTGTTTTCGAAGTGGTGAAAAACATTTTGCAAGGGAGTGTAAGTGTCTTTGCCTTTACCATAATGCTGCTGAGAAAGCAACTCATTCGTTATAATGTGGAGCAGAGCACAGAGCTCTGCAGGAGCATGAGGAAAAGGATTGAGAAAGCATATTCTGCTAAAGGAGCTGGCCCTGCTCTGCCATGACCATGGGCAGTGCCACTCACACAAGCCAAAGCCCAAAGGGGCCCTTTGGTTAGACTGCTGCAGCCTGATACAAATAAACTCCTGCCTGTAGCTGGCTAAAGGCCAGAGGAACTTTTTGGCCGTTGCAACTAGTAGCTGTTATGTGAACAATGAAATGAAAGTGTGTTCCTTACGGGCTTGAAAAGAAATATAGGTGTGTATGCATTCATATCTATATAAAGGGAATGGAAATCTATGTTGAATATTGAGAGCAATGTGTACAAATATAGATATATGCCATTGTTCCTGCTTAAATATTTATATTGGAGTGTTGGTGAGTTGTTTCATTTTTAAACTTCTGAAACAGTGAAGGATACTTTTTCTTGGTTAAGGAGAGGGCAAAGGAAGAAGCAAAGCAGAAACATTTTTCTAATTTTTTTGCCGTTGTTATTTAAGGGAAATCTGGTATAGATCAAAATAACATCATGGCAAAATCTATATTGTCTAGAAACAGTATTGAGAAGATCTCAAGTGGCTGTGGTGAGCTTTCTCTCTAATGTTGAGCTTGTAGGGGATCCTGTGCCAAATTCAGAACAGCACTGGAAGCTGAGAGAGGAAAAATTGCTTGTATCCTGTAGAAAACCCTTTGCTTACCTCTTTTTGCATATCCAAAACCATAAATAAAAACAAACAAAAAAAGACTATAAGCAGACTAGAACGGACCCTGAATCCTTTGCTAAAAGAGTAACCATATTCCCTTCCTCATTTTTAAATCCTCTTGATGGAAATAAAATTTATTTTATACCAGGATTAATCCATACTAAGATACTGATCTGTTGCAGAAAATGGTTGCCCTCTCAATAATTTCAAAAGGGTCAGGGCTCAGTCCTACTGTCTAGTTTTCTCAGGTAGCAAGCAGTGATTAGATTAATCAGTATTTGTTTTGTAAATGTTTCCTTCTGCTCAGGTTTTGGAAGACCCAGTTCACATTTAACAGTTTCAGAAATTTAGCAGATTACAAATTCCCCCAGCCCATCAGTCATACGTACACAACATATCCCTGTTTGATCTATACTAACTGATTGTGCATAGCTAGTGTATTTTTAACTGAATACTAATTGAGGACTGCTCAGTAGAATATTTGGCAATATGACTAGCAAGTGATATTTGCAGATTTGTTGTTTTGTTTCTCTTTCTCTCCCTCTCTCTCTCTCACTCCTTCTTTGCCAGGAGAAGAATTAAGGGGACCGATAATATTTGGTTTTGTAGATTATTTATATTACTTCTTAAAACTGAGAGGGTAAGACTGAAGGAGAGGGGAGCATTTGGCAGAAAAAAATTAAATAGATTCCTTAAGGTTTGTCTTTGCAGTGACTTTATGAATATCAGATCAATATCCAAATAGACATTTGTGAAAATAATTTTACAAACCTGTTTTTCAAATTGTTTTTCCTTTCCTATGGCAAATATGGATGCACTTTGCAGATTTAGAAATAGGTGCTTTGAGGATTTGATGCTTTTGCATCAAAGACTTCTCTTACTTCGAGTCTTTAGTTATTGTGATTTACCAAGAAGAATTCCATACATAGATTTAGTCAGTGTTTTAATTCTTGGCAGCTTTAGTCAGTCTTTCAATTCTTGTTAACTAGTTAAAATGAAAAGCAAGAAATCTCTGAAACTTATCAAGAATCTTAAAAGGTGCAGTTTGGTCATTATTTATTGTCTAGAGCTTTTAGTATGTCTGATTCATTTTCAAGATAAGTGCCAAAGAAAGGAATGCAATGTATCTTTTACGAAATGCTCAGCAAAACTCAAAATAATATGGTAGTGATTAGTGCAGAGCAATGCTTACAGTAATCATATAGTGCCAGTAATTATACCTCGGATCCACTATAAAAACAAGCTGTTCCTGATGTGCTCCTCAAAAGTAGGACAAAATGTTCTCCATTAGTCTGTTGCTACTTAACATCTTTCTGTACGTCACATCTTAATTTTCCTCTCATGCCATCTGCAGAAAAGCATGTCTCTCAACCTTCTAGATCTTAGGATGGCAATATTCAGAGCTGTAAGAGGAATGAGGCCATGTGAGAAGAGAATCTTGTCATGCTGTTATTGTAGAGGCTTTTAAAAATATACAGAAAAAGAACAAAGTTGCCAGCACTTATTTTTATCTTCAGTAAAGTAACTATGTCATTATTCACATATAAAGTAAAATATAAATTCACATATAAAATTAAAATATAAATCATATTCTGTGGAATTAATCTAATTTTGCTGCCAAACGATAGGAATGTTTACATCTTTAATCTCGGCCTTGCTCATTAAGTTTTAGGGCAATGTGAGAACAGAATACATTTTGGGAACTTTTTCTAGAAATGAAAATATTTCATAAATAATTACACGTAGAAAAATTTCTGATTCTGAAATATATTCTTGTATGTGTCTATATCTTGTGTTCCACAAAGAGGGCTCACCCTAGGTAGGGAACATCATGGAGCAATCTGACAATCTGGCATATGCTGTCTTGCCAGCACATCATCTGCAACAGAATGCTCATGAGATGAGCCTGGACCCAGGTGTCCTGTTGGACTGATATCATGGTGCTGAGCACCACACCAGCCTTGGATATCTCCAAGGGCTGCCTTGTACATTTTCAGCTGCTTTTATAGCAGGTGAACAAAAAGCAGGAGCAAGTTTCTGCTACAGGACAGCACTGGGACTTCTCTGAACTGGTTGGTGGTGAACCTGGAGAGGGAGAAGTGAGGGAAGGGCTTGAGTGATGTACCTAAATTCATTGAGCAGAGGAGCACTTATAATCTAGTGACACAGTGAACAGTGGCATTTTACTATAACATTTGTTAATTCCTCATCCGATAATGTTGTCCGTACCCTAAAAACTAATCTACACTGAACAATTTGGCTGAAGAAACTCAAGGTATTATTCTATGTATGAGAAACTGGGCTGGTTTGAAAGAAATAAGAGACCTTAGTGGGACTCAAAACTGTACACTGTAATACAATAAGAAACCTGAAGCCTCACAATGAATTATAACTGCTGTGATTGCAAGGAAGCATCTATGGACAAAGAGGCAAGGCAGCTAGAAAACTTCGAATGCTTTTGCTGAGTTGAGAGAGGGCAAGAAATAATGGGAGATGCAACTAAGGTTCTTATGACAGGTTGAGATGTGGTATAATGTGAAGTCAGTGAAAACTGGTGGAGCAGAGCATTAAAGGAATGTCTCACTCACCACACATCCATATGTCAAGCGGCAAATCCCTGAGACTTTTAGCATGTACAGTATTCTACTTTGACTCTTTTTCTTATTTCAAACACACTCACTTTCTCTCTCCCATGTGCCTTCAGTTTTCTTTTTACAGTGAGTTTCTTCTTTTGCTTAACAGTGAATATTTGATTAGCAGCCACTCAAGTATTATCCAACTTCTACTCCAGGTAGCAACAGTCTTTTTTCCCTTTTTCCACATCTTTCATACTGGCTTTTTATCCTGGGAGTTTTTATCAATGCTGCATTTTTTTTTTTTTTCCTGCAACTCTCACTGGCATCACCATTTTCTTTATTTTTCCTATTCCATTTTACTTTCCGTTCTATATTTCATTTGGTACTGAAAGGGGAAGTTGGCAGGTATTGTATGCCAAAAACTAAAGAGCTGGAAACAAAGGGTTTTATAGAAGTGTACAGAATTATTTATTGTTGAAAAAATCTCAGTGATCTTTCAAAATTAATTGAAATACCTTCAGTACTGAGGCCCAAATATCACAAGGTTGTGAAAGAGCTTAGCCTGAAGCAGACTGATGCCAATAGAAGGATCACAAGTGACTTATAGTCAATTGGTATTAGAGCTGATTGGAATCCATGACACTTCTGTGAAAAATATGTCCTCTTTCTGGGATTAAACAGCCTTAATTTATATTTACAATGTGAATATAGCTGCTGTTGCCATAGGATATGATTGCCTTTTATATTCTGCAATGTACTATGTCATGTACTATATTATATTACGTAGCATAGTTTTAAAGATTTTTCTGTTTTCCATTTTACAGTTAAGAACTGAGGCATACACTGCTTCCATGACTTGCTCAGGGTAACATGTTGAAGTCTGTTTCAGAGCAAGGACTTGAATTTCAATCTTGTGAGTCAGTGCTTTAGCACTCAAACAGTTGCCATTCTCTGACACTTCTATAGTAATCAAAGACCAGAAAGTGAAGAAGGGTAAAATGCCTATGGTGTATCAATCTTTACGTTGAACAAGAAACAGAGGGAATGAATTAACCTAAAAAAACCCATCCCTTCTAAAATGTTCTTCTTCAATTGAAACTGGGCCAATTATGCACCCAGGGATTCAAGATTCATGGATTTAGGACAGCAGACATAAAGGTGCTTGGTTGTATGTCCTAGTGGCTGAGCAAATCCCCAGAGATACAGGAGCCTTAGAGATCTGCTTATTGCACTGTTCAGGCATTTTATATTAGAAAGTGATTAGGTATAGGAAAAGAAAGGAAGAATAATGGAAACTAATTTTGCCCCCCCCGCCCCCGCAGCCAGTCCCTGATATATGCTTAAAATACATCTCAGGGATAAATGTAAGGTTTATTCTGCATAATTTCTGTGGAAAGTTGGTATCTAAGACTGCTTAAATTAGAGGCTGTGGGCATACTCAGAACAAACATCCTGAATGTAGTGGGGTATGCACTCACAGTACAGATAAGCCTGATCAATTTAGGCCTTTTTCATCCTTTATGCAAATAGTTTATTATACATTTGGCTTAATGTAATCTATGGATTATTTGTGCTTGCTGTGCATAAGAAAGGTACAATTATGTGTATATGAGTGACAGCTCTCTGCAGTTTACTGTCTTACTGTGTCTCTGAATATGATGGATAACGGGTGCAGAAAGATTGGCAATAGTATTGTCTTTTTATTTAATTTCACATCAATACATGCACATATGTCTTCATGGGTGTGACTGAGAGAGCTGGGGTTGTTTAGCCTGGAGAAGAGGAGGCTGAGGGGAAACCTCATTGCCCTCTACAACTGCCTAAATGGAAGTTGTGGAGAGGAGGGTGCTGGCCTCTTCTCCCTAGTGACAGGGGACAGTACAAGAGGGAATGGGCTCAAGCTCTGCCAGGGGAGGTTCAGGCTTGACATAAGGAAAAAAAATTTTCACAGAAAGGGTTGTTAGGCACTGGAACAGGTTGCCCAGGGAGGTGGTTGACTTGCCTTCCCTGGAGGTGTTTAAGGCATGTGTGGATGAGGTACTGAGGAGTATGGTTTAGAGACTGGTGGGAATGGTTGGACTCGATGATCTGGTGGGTCTCTTCCAACCTGGTGATTCTATGGTTCCCACATAAGAACTGTAAACCCACAGAGGAAAAATGTTACAACTTTGAATTCCACTGTCTTATAATAAAGTAGACATGAAAATTAGGAGCTCTAACAAATGGGTTCATCAGCCTTATGTAAGTACTCGATGTTGTTACAGAAAACAGAGTTTCCAGCTATGAGACGGTACATTTAGGAAATCTTTTTTGTGATCACTGGTCTTTTGAGAGGAATGGTATGTGTCAGGAAACTGAGACACAATCATATATGAACTTTACTCAGAAGACATTCATTTGCTGGTTTTCTGCTTAAAATACAGGCTGGTGGTTTTGGGGGGATTTTTTTTCTCCTTTTTCCTGTGAATTCTGGCAATATTGAAATATTTATAGAATAAAATTGAACTCGATTGGCCTTTCTTGTCCGCCACTATCTGCTATGTTAATTTATATCTGTGAAGTGCTTTCTTCTACATAATTGTGGTTACTCCTTTAGCAAATTTCAGCATACATTCCTTTGCCAGTGTTCTTGACAAGTTTTATTGCTACACTTCAACTCCTTCCTTCTCTTAAGGGTAAAATGTCAGTCATCTTGCTCCCAAAAATAAATGAGGTAGACGCCATTTCTTTCCTCATCCTCCCTTTAACAATATGCAACTATGTTTTCTCTGAGAAAAAAATGCTGCTTTTTGAAGAACAGCTCTGTTTTGGAACATTTCATAAAGAATATAGTATCATGCATTTTATATATTTGGACAAAGTGCAACAGCATCTTGACTGACACAGTAAGGTTTTAAACAGTTACATGAGTAGATGTGCCTACATTTACATGCATCTGTAATTTTAAAGAGCCACACAGGATGCAAAAAAGTGCTCAATGTCTGTTTAAAAACTACTAAATAGAATCATAGAATGGTTTAGTGATTGATAGGAATGATTGGACTCGATGAAGATGTGGGTCTTTTTCAACCTTGTGATTCTGTGATTCTGTGACAGGATCATAGAATCATAGACTCATAGAATCATAGGATGACTTAAGCTGAAAAAGACCCTTAAGATGACTGAATCCAACTGTTAACTGCCAAGACTACCACTAAATCATGTCGCTAAGTATCTCATCTACACCTCTTTTAAATACCTACAGGGATGGTGACTCACCAACTTCCCTGGACGGCCTTGACAGCATTCTGGGGTGAAGAAATTTGCTCTAATATCCAATCTAAACCTCCCCTGGCACAACTTGAGGCCATATCCTCTAACTTTATTGCTTTTTACATGGAAGGGACGAACATCCACCTTGCTACAGCCTTGTTTCAGGTAGCTGTAGAAACCATCAAATAAAAGTAAATAAAATAAAAATAAATAAAAAGCTAACACATGTTCTTTATCCCTGAGGACAATCAGTATGTCCCAGTCTACATCCATGCAGATAGGCTGTCTTTCCAAAAATCAAGATGACCACTGTCCTGTAGTCTGTGAACTGTTCATATTCTGGGGTAACCCCTGAACTATGTGGTGGTGCAGCAGTAGTTGCATTAAAACTGATGATGACTGTGCTGCTAAACATACTGAATGTGCCTTAGTACTATTTAGTTTATGAGACTGGATGAACCTTTCATTGGTATGGTTCAAAAACAGTGTGAAAAGACACATTACATACTGAGAAATTAAGTACATGTGTTCTAATAGTTTTTTGCCCACTACACTGAATCTGAGCAATATCCTATTTCCATGGTGCTGGATGTTTCGGGATTATATACCCAGAGGATGATAAACCCTGGGGATTTTAATTCCCAGGGGAAGATGAACCCCTGGGATTAACTCTGGATATCCAGAAGTTGAAGTCTGTGGATGCAAGCTCAGCTGAGGACTAGGCCCAAAATGGCCCTTGATTGCATGGTGAAACAAGAACGACCGACTCTAGTACACCAGGTATGTCTGGAAAGTTGTTATAGAATTGTGGAATCATCAGGTTAGAAGAGACCCACTGGATCATCAAGTCCAACCATTCCTACCAATCTCTAAACCATGCCCCTCAGCACCTTGTCCACCCATCCCTTGAACACCACCAGGGAAGGTGACTCAACTGCCTCCCTGGGCAGCCTGTTCCAGTGCCCAATGACCCTTTCCATGAATTTTTTTTCCCTAATGTTCAGCCTAAACCTCCCCTTGCAGAGCTTGAGGTCATTCCCCCTTGTCCTGTCCCCCGTCACTTGGGAGAAGAGGCCAGC